>OX376374.1:104779265-104874506 GCA_947369275.1 Nemotelus nigrinus
TGTTAAGGTAAACTTATTGCTGCGCTTCATTGGAAAAGTATTGCCAGCACTGAACATTTTCATCATTTGTGTTATAGTTGAGTTTTGTTGCTTGGGATAAGGAATGGTTGTACAAAAAAGTGTATTACGTCTTCCACATTTTTTTGTCACTCAAAGACAATTTCTTCGAAAATTAGTTTTCTAGCGGTTCTGATGCGCTAGACTTTTTTTTACATGAACGAGCTCATGGATTCTAATTGGTTGTTCATTTTTACTAATTTTCGAAGAATATTAGTATTAAACTCACTTTGCCGAAAATTCGTGATCTATATATATAGATATATATATATATATATATATATATATATATATATATATATATATATATATATATATACATATATATATATATATATATATATATATATATATATATATATATATATATATATATATAGACATATATATAGATTCTAATTGGTTGTTCATTTTTACTAATTTTCGAAGAATATTAGTATTAAACTCACTTTGCCGAAAATTCGTGATCTATATAAATAGATATATATATATATATATATATATATATATATATATATAATATATATATATATATATATATATATATATATATATACATATATATATATATATATATATATATATATATATATATATATATATATATATATATATATACATATAATATATATATATATATATATATATATATATATATATATATATATATATATGTATATATATATATATATATATATATATATATATATATATATATATATATATATATATATATATATATATATATATATATATATGATGATTTGCAGCAGGTTTCCCAAACTCGTAACCAAAATGGTAAATGGTTAGATCTTGTTTTCACAAATGCTTATGACGAAGTAGTGGTTAGTCCAACTAGTGACGCAGAGCATCTTTTTTGCAATAGTTTACACCATACAGCACTGTCAGTCGAACTTTCCACTCCAGATTCCACTTGCTTGAAAACTTACAATAACTCAATTGTATTTGACTTCCGTAATGCTGATTATGAAAGCATTAAACATGTTCTTGATACTACTGATTGGTCGAATACTCTTTCAACACAAGATCTCGAGACAGCCATTTCCTCTTTTTACAACAAAATATTTGACGCCGTTGAAAGCTATGTTCCAAAGATAAAAAAAAAGAATAAATTGTCTGAGCCATGGCTTGATAGGGACCTTAGGCATATGCGAAATCGTAGGAACAAACTTTATAAGCTTATTAAAGAAAATACCGATGTTATTCCTGCTATTCAGGAAGAATATAATGAAGTTGCTAAGCAATTTTTAGCAAAGTCTCATGAGGCTTATGACACTTACATTAGAACAACCGGCGAAAATATAGTCCGCGACCCGAAAAAATTCTTTGATTTTGTTAATGTGAAGCGAAAAACTACTGGCTATCCATCGTCCATGTTTCTTAATAATATAACGTCTTCCTCTCCTAAAGAGATATGTGACCTATTTTCTGATAGTTTCCAAGAAATTTTCAATGCACCAGACCCATCAAACTCACACCTTTCTTCCGCTGATTCAGCTTCAACAGCTTTTGTGAACCATTTAGAAATTTCCCGTGATGAAATACGTAAAGCTATTTTGGATCTCGACTGCAACAAAGGCCTGGGCCTGATTTTCTTCCTCCGATCTTCTTGCGCAAGTGTGTAGAGCAGCTTATAGATCCCTTGCATATTTTCTTTAACAGATCACTTTCGTCGGGAATTTTCCCATTCTGTTGGAAGCTTTCGTATGTCACACCCGTATTCAAAAATGGTGATCGACGCTGTATCCGAAATTATAGGGGCATTGCCATTTTGTCTTCGATTCCGAAACTTTTCGAAAGGTGGTATACGATAAACTTTCTCCGCTTGTTGATTCCCGTTTGAACGAGCAACAACATGGCTTTAGAAAAGGTCGCTCAACTACCACGAATTTGACAATTCTAATCTCTGACGTTCTATGCAAAATGGAAAAAGGATACCAAATTGACGCAGTCTACACTGACTTCAGTAAGGCGTTTGACAGAGTTGACCATTCTACCTTAATTTTTAAGCTACAGAAATTCGGTATTATCGGGTCTCTACTCAGCTGGCTGATCTCCTACCTTTGCGATCGCACACAATGTGTAAAATTTCAAGGATTTTTATCGAAAAAACGTTAGTGCTACCTCTGGTGTACCCCAAGGTAGCCATCTTGGCCCACTTCTTTTTAATATATTTATTTCTGACTTATCTGACGTCCTAGCAGGCATACCTCATTTACTCTATGCAGACGATCTCAAACTTTATCAGACTATTGAATCGAAATCGGATGCCCCCTTTCTCCAATCCAAGCTTAATTCACTTGATCAGTGTGCAATATAAACAAGCTATCTCTCAATATCAGCAAATGCCAAGTTATTAGTTTTTCCAGGAAATGCACGGTCACACACAATACGTACTTTCTCGGCAATAATATGCTGACCCGAGTTGATAACATTGCTGACCTCGGTGTTATCTTAGATGAAAAACTCCGCTTCACCTTACACTTTGATAAAATGCTTTCTCGTGCGAACAAACAGCTAGGTTTCATCAAAAGACGTGCCAAAGAATTCCGTAGTCTGTGGGTCACAAGATCCTTATACACTTCACTTGTACGTCCTATTCTCGAATACGCTTGCATTAGCTGGAATCCCGCTTTTGAAACCTACAGTGACAGACTCGAGTCAATACAAAAACAATTTCTACTTTTCGCCTTGAGAGAACTGTACAACCCTTATGATTTTAATAGCTTACCCCCTTATGAGTTTCGACTGGGTCATTTAAACCTATCGACACTAGCCTCCAGAAGAATAATCATATCGGCCTGCTTCATATTCGACGTCATTAGAGGCACTATTAATGTAGAATTCCTGAATAGTAAAATTTCGATAAATGTCCCTGTGAGGAACACCAGGTCCAATCGTTTCCTAAAAGAATATTCACATTCGACGACATATGCAGCAAATGAGCCTATAAATAGATGCTGCAGAATATTCAACAGCATAAGTCACTTATATTCCCCTACGATTTCCAAATCATCCTTCAAATCCTCTCTTTTGCATGCCATCCATACCCCTAAACCTTAAGCCATAGCTTATATGTCAATGTTTTTATTTATTGATTGTTATTTATTAATCTTTTTGTTACTTTTTTCATTTGTTTGTTACTTATTTAACTTGTTTGTTTTTACTTTTTACTTCACTTTACTTTTCCATTTTATTTTTATTTTGCTATTTCATGTAAGATTTTGTACCTTGTTTGGTGAATTAATAAAATAAAATAAAAAATAAATAAAATAAAAAAAAAAAAAAAAAATATATATATATATATATATATATATACAGATATATATATATATATATATATATATATATATATATATATAGATATATATATATATATATATATATATATATATATATATATCTATCTATATATATATATATATATATATATATATATATATATATATATATATATATATATATATATATATATATATATATATATACATATCTCTATATATATATATATATATATATATATATATATATATATATTTATATATATACATATATATATATATATATATATATATATATATATATATATATATATATATATATATATATATGTATATATATATATATATATATATATATATATATATATATATATATATATATATTATATATATATATATATATATAAGGGATATATAAAGGATATATATATTAAGCGAGATAATCTATTGTGTGGCCGATCCGATTGAGTAGGTAGGTCCATGATTTGCTAGAATTCAGATATCGTTAACCTTTTGGCGGCGGCGGGCGTTTTGGTGAATTTTCAGGTGCTCCTATATTTCCAAACAGTGTAAACTTTTGTTAAATTAAAGTATTGGAAATGAAAACTTATTATGTTTTAAGTTTGTCTATGATATAGAATTGAAAATTTTGAGCCATTTGTGGGCGCTGAGTGCCTAAAAGTAAGCAAGGGTTTTTATTCAAATTTTGATTTGTCACAACTTATAAGAAAAACAATGGTTCATCGTAAAATTTGCAGAGCGTAATTATTTGGACTAACACTTAACACACATGAACTTTCAAGACTGTGCGGTCAACTCTGTAGCTACTTTTTGATTTTTGAAAATAAGTTTTTTCCCCCATAGCTTCCGATGCAGTTATGAAATCAAAACGAAATTCATTCGATAAGTGGATCTTGCTGCATTTCTAATCCTGTAGGAAATTCGTTGAAAAATAATGAGTAAGGTGCATGTGTATTAAAATTGCTTCATTCACGTTCGGGCTCATGGATTCTGATTGCGTGTCCATTCTTTATATGTCTATGGTTGCAATTAACCGAAGCTACGAAATGTGAAAATCAAAAGAAAAATTAAGGATAGCACAATAGTAGTAGCCCTAGCGGTAATTACAGTATACTACATAGACTAAACCAATCAAAAATCTTTTATAACAAACGCTCATTAGTTGTTTGTGAATAGTTAGGGAGTTATTGAAAAAAATATTGTCGGCATTAGCTTTGTCCTTAATATAATGCGAAAGAAAACAGAAAAATCATCTTCCCATAAAGATCGATTAAGAAATTTTAATGGCGCATCAAGTTTTGATCCTTTTGTATTTCACGTAAATCTTACTCCTAAGTTTTGTGAAAATTCTGGTCCTCGACATCAAAATCATGTTTGACAAATATTATTTTATTAACTTTTGTGCTATTTCAAATAATTTTCATTTCCATTTTATGTGAATAAAAACCCGGCATATAAACTTTGCCAAATGCAGCTTTGTTATTAAATTATTCGAATACGGTCCGATCTACAAAACAATGGAACATTTTTACTTTGGATCTACACAAAGATTCCGAACCACGTCCCATCACTGTTTATCTCAATCGCAGTCCTGATAATTTTAAGAGCTCAGTAGCACTCCTTATGGAAACTGACAGCAAATCTACTCAGATATTATCAATAGTTTGAAATCGTATGCATAAAATAAATAAAACTACGTGCTTTGTTACTAGCTGATAGTAACAGTAATGATAAAAATCGATAAAACAAAATTCTCGCTCACTTACAAAGCGTATGCACTTGTAAATTTCAGTTTTGTGTCACTTTTTCATGTGAAAATACTCTACATAGTCCAATATTTCTAGTTGGTACCTAAAAATATTTGCTCCAGTAAGTTTCCTTTGAACTGTATCCAAAACATTTTCGTACATATTTTCCACCCTTTGAGAATGGCACTCGAAATTTATTTGCGTTTCAAAGGAATAAATTTAGCATGAAATGGCAGTAGATTCTATCGGAATTTGGTTTGTATGTTATTTGAATAATGTAAGTCAGAGGTGTTGGTAAGTATATAGGTGCGGTTATTTTGTGGGGCTTACTCATTCTGCGAACTACATATTACTAGTGAGCTCTTAACAACGGGTGTTATTGTAGTACTGTAGAGATAAAAGTTTTCCAATCAAAAATTCATTGCCGGGAATTTACCTTAGATGATTTTTTCTCCCTCATTTCAGGACCAAAAAACTTATTGATCTCATTGAAAGTTTAGCTATGACTGAAATTGGATTTGATTACATATTTAAAAAGCAAAGTTTTTCCGCTATAACCCATTTAGCGTCTTGCGGAGTGGAGAAGGGAAAGACTCAATTTACATAATCGAAACTTTTACAAGTGCGAAATTATTAGTTTCATGCCCCCGTTTTTACTCAGATGCTTAATCAGAGTTAGGTTAACTCCATGTTCGATGTACGGTCCCGCGATCGTATCTGGATTCGAACCTGGGATCCCACACACTTGGAGCCAGTACTCTACCCACTAAGCTAGCACTTGTCTGCATTTTTACTCTTGACATTTGGAGATAAATCCACAACCCCCTTTTGTTCACAAATATCATCTCCATACATACATATGCAAGGAGATAAAAAAAATGGACGGAATTCCTAATTATTAGCCAAGTTGCCTTTAAAAAGTTAAAATCACAAACCTTGGATAAATTCATACTGCAACTCAAAGTCATTAAAAAGTACTGAGACTGAACTCATCTTGAAGTCACAGATCAAATACTTTAATTAGGCTAATAGTATCAAAATTACAACCTTCCTCCAACTTCCGTGTCTTCTGATTTAAACTAAGTGTCGTGTCTGGTTTCCAGGGACTACACAACTAGCACTAAATAATAACAAATGCCAACAAAATTCACCATAGCTCCTGCCATTTAGATTGATATTTCTGCTATCCGTCAATCAAAACACTTCCTGTGATCCCAGCTGCATGTAGCTGTTAGAGGTTACACCTACATGTTTCACGTTCATTTTTTCCCATCTCAAATGCAATTACCAGCATATTTTTCATTATCAATCATTAATGTCCCTTCGAACAATCGGATTCAACCTAATGGCTCCCAAATTTAACAGAATTTAAAATTAGTTCGTTTTCACGTGCAACCTCATCAATTCACTGGAGAACCAGCACAATAGATAGATACCAAATGTGGAACAAGATTGTTCTTGTGTTTTCTTCGCGTGTACGAATTTTCGTCTATAATTTTGAAGCCCTAGAGCTTTGAGTTCGAAACACACTTAGTCTTAACTTGCTCATTTCGTAGAACCAGCCACCGGCAAGGAAGCATGACCTGAGTCTGTCCAAGGCTGATAGGCACTTTATACGCAATTTATATATTTTTTACGAAAAAAAATTTGAGCTGAATTTTCCTCATTTTCGTCGTGTTTGCTAACAACTACTTAAAGCAACTAAACTTTCTTCCTGTTGCATCATTTTCTGACTCCCTATCCCCAGGGCAATCTTTTTTTCCAAGTCACTTTAAGTGTCTTAATGGCAAACAGAAAGTCTGTAGTAGGAACAGTCGTGGTTTGTTGATTTTTTTTTTGTACGTATTCAGGCAATCCAGAGGAGATACCTAGATATGATTGAATATTTTTCATGTAATAATAAAGTTCGTCCGGCTGTTTCAGGTAATTGCCGTCGTATAAATCATCGCCGTGATAGCTGGGCGTTTTGTGCTGCTATTGCTGACTTACTGTTTGTAAAGAAATTCAAGAAAAAGGAAGTATGTACATCGAAAAAGTGTGTGTCGCTGGTCCTGGCGAAAAACGATGACGACCAACGGTGAAATACGTAATTTAAAACAATTTCTGCTGTTGCTTGAAAAAGTTCATCGTACGAAATGTTTGTCTTATTAGAATGTTGTAAATATTCGAGGGAATTGAGTTTGATAATGAATAATTGCAGTGTTTTAAAATGCAGACTAATGGAATCAGAGTGAATTTAGCTTAAATGGGGAACAAACTGTCTTCAATTTGTTTGAAATACAAGTTTAGAAAGATTGAAAAGATGAAAATATTTATTTAACAAGGAGAACAATTTTAGGTCAATCATCGCTTATCTCTTTCTGCTGGCATTAAGTCACAGGTTCAATCATTAAAACAACACAGCCATAAAGTGAAAAATGAACATAAGTTATGTTTCTTTTAAATCGGCTTCTTGTGCCTTGCCATTTGTTTGTATAATTGTGACGAACGATTAAACTCTTCCAATCAGTCGTCAGTTTAGCATATTTATTTTTAAGGGATCATCTAATGTTTGCCCTGCGTGCCTTTTCCTAGCCGACTAGCTCAGTCTTGACGCGGGTGCTTAGGACGGCCAATTCTCCTCCAAAACGTCACAAAACATTTACTCACAGCACAATGAAGAAGGGAAATGCAGATTCTTTGTTTGTTTAAAACGAATTTTATTGTTAACTGAAACCAAATTCAAGAAAATAAAACCATCGTTTTAGAAGAATGATACCGAATTGTAGAACGTATCTTTATGCCTGCAAATGTATTTTTCAATTTAACTTTAAATTAATGCTCTCGACTTTGGTTCGTACGTGAGGTGTGAATTCACTTGCATATTTTATCTTTTATCACGGCTATTCAACCATATATATCAATTTGTACTTATCTTAATCCTATAAGTCGTTTTTAGAAAATCATTTCACGAGAGCTCTCCAATTTTACTTCATGGAAATTTTGGTGGACTACCAACGCTCACTTCCACGAATTGGTCATACTTTTTTTTTTGGATATATATTGCAAGAATCTCAAACATTCACCAATATAACTATAATCTCCTTTGTTCGGATTTTTTTTCCCAAAAATCCCGAAATTTCCCCGGTAATTTTTTATTTTCCGTTTTTTACACTGTAAGATGGCCTGCCCAATTAACACTACTGGTGCTGCTAGACTGGTTCGAATCTAATATTCGATCATGTCGGGAACCATGGTTACAAGGTTCCACCACGTAATAGCTATTGGGTTAATTTCGATGTGTTGATGTGAACTACTGACCCACTGTCATGTTTGATGATCAACCTACTATGTAGTAGCTGAGTTCAGGCTTGCAACTTTTCTGCGGCCATTGTGTTATACTGGATTGTTTTGAATTCGTCTTAGATTTATTTTGCTTTGAATTATGTTTTGGAAATATAAAATAACTTTCAAAATAACTGAATTTCAGTTGAAGAAAGAGCTATCACTTTAGTTAAGACTCGTCTGTAATTCTTTTATAATGCGGAGAAATTGGCACACACAAAAAACAGATAATTCACGACAGTATAATTTTAATGACTCATCAAAAATATATATATTAGGTCCAGGGAAAAATATTGTGTAAATACTTGAAGATTACAGAACAAGGGAAGCTGCAGATGGTTGTGACTACCTTTGACTACTAAGTACCTTTTAATTTCTCTGTATTTTCAAAACAATCGTGGGGACGACCCTAGCCCAGAAATCTCCTTCTGTCGGGCACATTCTCAATAATACTTTTCCCTCTCTTTCCACTCCTTATTTCTTTTGCATGATGCCTCCTTAGCACGTTACCTAACCCATCTTGCACCTAACCGTAACATTTGCAAACTTTGGGGCAAGTTTGGCAGCACAACTAAGTAAATGGTTCCTTATGCAGACCGTTGGTTCTGTTGTCAAATTCATGGCTGTATAGGCTGTATCGATTTGTCCCTTTGCCGTACGCTTGCGATAGCTTTTTCATTACCTGATTTTGGGCCAATTCAATTTCAAGGAAACCTCTTCATCCTCAAAAGCATTGAATGATCTTAGTTGGATAGACTGGTTGCCGAACATCAAGAAATGCGGTGAAATCTCTGTACATATATACGGAATGCTGCACTTGACTCTGGCAAGGTAACATCCAATTGCGATGATATACTCTTATGTAAGCTCAAATAGCATTGCTTGGGGTGAGTAAAACGGAGCACAAAAATGGTTCACCCCATATTTAGCTAGGAAGTTTGGAAAAGCTTTTGGCACAAATTGGAGAAACGTCTTTAACATTTGTCAGATATTTGACTAATAAACTTCAACATTTTTTTACGAAAATCTCAATGGTAAGTGTACATTCCCCATTGGAAAGGCATCAACTAGTAGCTTACATGTGATCATGCCACTGGTCTGTCCTCAAATAATTATTTCGGAGACAGTTATTTCACTCAGAGATTGTGGCGAGGCAGTTTATTCAATATGATCGTCGTTCATTTTGGTATCTACTGCTTTTTTGGTGTCTTGCCGCACACCATTACTGCACTAAAGACAGCCTACTTTAATGCGTCTTTACAATAAACTTTGTCCAATATATTTTGCAGGTCACAAAACATATAAGTATAAAAGTTGGCAGTTTATCTTGCTAGTTTTCCTAATGAATAATAAATCTATAAAAAACGGCAAGATCATGGTTTTTGCGGAAGGAACTTTCACTTTCTGCAGTTTTCGCTTTGTTTTTATGGACTGAAAATACTTTCTTGGCAGAACGGCCGTGTAAGTATTTCAACATCGTAGCTGTTACCGACTATGAATTTTGACTTATAGAGATGCCGCTACATGCTGAATTTTTCCTTGATTCGCAAGCATTTTTTTTTAGAAATTTGGTCACTGACCTGACTCTATTTTAATTATTGCCACACCTTTATTCAATTATAAAGCTATCGACATTTTGTGAAGGCAGGTTAGGCTATCATATTATTTCGTGCCTTTCAGACCTTTAATATTTTTATTACCTTCTTAAAACTTTAAATTTTCACTTTATTGAAGCCAACAGTCTGCCAAACTATAATTTAAATGCACCATAATCCTCCGAAATTCAAGAGAAACATTTCTGACAGTTTGAAGCTCACAAACAATTTCTAATTCATGCCAGCCACCAGGATTCACAACCAAACCAAACACAAGCCATAACACAATATTATACAAAGTAAATTAAGGACAACGACCGTTGCAAACATTCAGCGGACCTTTGCGAACTATAAAAACACACGGAAACTCCATTGTTAATTTAATGGAAAACGGTAATTGAATTAGTCCTAGTGTAAACTCAATCTCTTCACACCTCCTTCCAGTTCAGTGCATCGTACTTGACCGGACCATATAGCAACAGTTTTTCCTTGCTGGCATGAAACTACACTTTATACAACAGTCAGACTGCATACCAAGCTCTTTCATCTGGCTATCAATGCTATACACTTCGACGGCACATCGTCCTTCAACAGCGGAGTTTCGCTTGGCAGTGGAATGCCGTTACTTTGTAGCTGCCGTTGAAAATATTACACATAAATATGAGTTTTAAGCCAAGTGTAAATTCACCAAATGCAATATTTGCCTAAACTTTATGGTTCATTTGGTCGCATATACTGCAGCGTACAAAGCTGTCATAGATCGTTGTTGCTTTTGCTGCAGAAAGACCTGGATTTTTTTTACGAGAAACGTAAAATTCTATGATTTTGCATTCTTTGCATTTGTCCCTATGCTGTTCTAAAAAGGCTATTCGGAGATCGATAGACCCCCGGATGCTAGGATGCACCTCTGCTTTGGCTGTTTGTATGATTCTTACGACTGCAGCTTTATATATGTATGTATGTATGCTCGCTCCCATTCGGCCTTGGTTTCCATAAAAAATATTTGCCCGAAACAAGATTTCGAACGGAAATCGTTGGTGCCGGGTAGATAAATTGAAAGTAGATGGGGTTGGTATGGAATGGCAAAAAATAATATTTGAACCGACTTCGAACGCGAAAAGTTACCGGTCGCCCGGTTACGGGACTTCGGAAACATATGAATTATGTATTGGCGAAATTAAGCTTTTTCCTACATTTTTCTCCAGGGAGTGTATCATATAGACGGTGGCCATGCATGTGCACACTTCTGCTTCATGCTCCCGCTACAATAAGCACAGATATGGTTATAAACGGTGACTGGTGTAACTTCAGCGCTGTCTCTCTGATTCATAGCCAGACGGTTGGTTTTCAGTATTTATTTATGTACGTATGTATATTTGTTCTTTTACCCAGAACCATTTAGTCGAAACCATTCTGAATATGCTTGCCGTTCGTTAAGTTAATTAAAAATATGGGATCTTCGGGTAAACGTATCAAATATGAGTTTATTGTTATTCCCTGTTTCAATCAGAGGCCTCACTTTGTTTCAAAATGATTTTTAATGCTTTCCGGTTGTAATTGAATTGCTTATTTTGCACTTAATCGAAAATATTGAGCATTTTCGAATAACTTCCTGGAATGGATGTAAATTACATGGATTTTTTTTTGCCAGGATATTAATTATCTTTGAGAGAGCAAAATGCTTTTACGAGTTTGGGGGTTTTGGTTTGTGAAACGTGAAATGAATGACTTTTATTGGTCGAGTTAAATTTTATCTTTGGACGCCGTCTCAAGTCTATTAATTGGTAAGGCTTTATTCCATAATCAAGAAATGATTTTATGAAAAGCATTTTTCAGGTGGACGAAATTATGTAGTGATAAGCTCAGAATGTAAAATTCAAAGAAAGATTGGATATGCTGAAGTAAAACTTGATTTAAATATGACGGAAAAATAAAAAACTCAAGCGCACCTGAACCGCTAGAAACACTAATGTTCGGAGAACAGTAGAAGAATCGTGCAGGTTTTGAGTGCATATTCCACCACATGTGCTGCTTATTACGGCCAAACTGTTTCAAATGCCACGTTTAACGTTGGTCTCAAGAATGCATTATAACTCATATGGTGGAAGGTTTCAGATATTACCACTGGCATGAATTTCAACGTTTATGAGAGCAAAACACGGGTTAATTATATTCGTTATCAGTTTCTTATTTCACAAAATTTTTAAAGCAGCATCTCATATAACATCAATGAAGAAAATGCTCAGTGCCTATCATCTCGCAAATCCGTTGATTTTTCTTTTCAAAATTAGTCAGATAACGGAGATCAAAAAATGGTTTGTGTTGATAATGGGCTGGTAGCTGCTAAGGATGAACATTTGGCCCAGAAATTCTATATAAGATAAATGATAAATTTGAACCAATTTTACTAGTTGAAGAGGTGCTAGCGCATCTTAATAAGGTCAAAGACCAATCAAGATGCCCGCCACCAGCGTGATGGACAACCATCAACGAGGCACAGAATTACTCTAGAAATGGCCATGAAGGTGCCTAGTCTGCTTTAGTGGAGCATCCTTTTGTCCACACCCAACGAATGCTAGTAGACCACTGACCTAGCTCTATGCGGCTCATGTGACATCTTAAAATAATACTCAGAACATTCTTCCAAAAAAGAAAAGGAAACGCTACGTTTTAGTGTCCATCACTAGATTGCACAATATCCAAAATGTAAACAAATGCAGGGGAAGAGACTTCTGCCCGTGAATGGCCTCAAAGCTCTCAGGCATGAGCTGAAAAGTCAGTCTCACCCAGCGTTGCCAGAATCCGTTTGAAAAAATACCGTAGCCTTGCAAAAAATTACCTTGTTTTAGATGCTTTATCCGCAGGCTTATTGGTGGATTTTTTTACTTAATTTGAAAACAACAAACACCTTTTACAGTTCAATATATAAATTAACTCTATTCCCAAACAAAGTTACAAAAAATACTACTTTGTTAAATCATAGAATTTCACAAAAAAGAGATCAGTTAAACATTTTTATGGCAACTATTCACTTGTGAAAGAAAAATCTGCAAAAATTGCTATATTACTCTATATGTCGGATCTCATTTTATCGTACATTAAATCAGTTAGCTGAAACTCAATGCTCCCACAAGTTTTGACACTCTCTGATGGTAAAACAGACTCTTTTGCAGTATCTGTTTTCATTCTATTCCTGAATTTGTTTTTAATTATATGAATCGTCGAACAATTCGCTCACAGTCTGCATTTGAATGTGGGGGAGATATTAGATTTAAGCCAAAACGACTTCAATTCTCAAATTCTTTGCGATTTTCATGGTCAAGAATTTTGCCTAGTTTAAAATAAAATCGGGTAAATCGGGGTCGGTCAAGTCTCGTAGAAGTGAAAACGTCGCTAGTCTACGCCATTCGTTATTTAAATCTTTTATATACATGAAAAAGTGATGGATATGTGTTCCTAATTTGAAAATTAGTAGCCTTATTAGGATAAGAAATAATAATATGTTTTAAAATGGGATCGTCAAAATCAAATATTTTTTTATTTCTTCGCAACTGACTCTATAAAACTGAAAACATTGATTTCTGAACTCTGAGCATTGTGGTTCGAATCTATCTTTCAGAACTTTTTTTTATTTCATCAAGTTCTAACATGACCGCTATTGGAAGATATATATTATCGATCGGCAAAATCATTTTTTTGCGAATTCGGATTGATAGCTTCAATAGCTGTAGTCTGAACGTAAGGGCTCTTCATATAGTATAATAAAATTTCGGTAAACATTACAGATAGTTTGCTATGAGCTTCTATTACAACCGCTTAAGAAGACTGAAAATATGCAGTAATTGCATTGAATGTCGGAAGAATTCAGTCTAGAAACAAAAAATATGCCTTTGTGAATGGAATCTGCAATTTATAGAGAATTTCTTTGGCTGATGAAATATGCTGCTCAAGCCACTGATCACTAAAAAAAACTTGAAGAACACTCCAATTTTCAATTAATCTGTGAACGACACATCCTTAGGAGAGCCATCTTGTTTGTGCTGGCCGCAGAATTTTATGAGGCTCCAAATCAAAATATGCTTGAAAAGATACTAAAAGCGCTTGTCATTTGCTACTTTGTCTAAAATAACTGTGAAAATCCCTTGCTAACATTTCACAGTCTTTGGGGTAAGCTTTACATGCGGCTGACGATTACAAGTGTAATGAGTGACAAATGCATTTGAATACTTTTACATCCGGGCAAACTTGTTTTAAACATGCTGAAACAGAGTTATGTTCCCCCATCATCAAGTTGTAGCCATCACTTCGAAACCCGATTATATTTTCTTTTGGTATGTTCCTTGATTCAAATGCAGACATAAATGAATTAAAAAGATTTGTGTTTGGCGTCAACTCATCATTTAGAACTATATCTACCAGCTCATAGAAGCTTTTTTTGACCATACCAGAAGCTTCATCACGGTACCTTACCACTATGCAAGCTGTTTTTTGACAAGTGATGTCAGTTGCCTCGTCTACCAAAATACTAAATTTGCGCTTACTTAAATTATGAACGAGTATTTTTTTTGGCTATAGCCTATAACATGTTTAACTATAACACTTTCTTTAGTTCTTTTCAACTTCAATTGGAAGCTTTCTTCGAATCCGGGAAACAACTTTTAATTAAAAAAATGAGCAAAGCTTTACTTCAGCTCTCTCTATACTAAAATTTAATTTCTTTTGTTCTTCATTCTGCACTGAATTATAAAAGCTTAAAGTCGTTTTCAAGGAGTTTTTACCGCATTTAGCCTCATGTTTTTTAGACAAACCATGAGCGAATTTACAGCACTTCCCAAATCAGGATTTGAAGTGTACCAGAATTCGTGAGCTTTCGGCCGATTTCCATGAATTTGTGCGCAGACTGTGTACGTGCACGGAGGCTCCTCATGAGCTTGATTTGCGAATGCCGGTTTTGTACGAAGCGTTAATATGTCTGTGAGCCGGATAAAATTGTATGGCTACACGAAAATCGGATTAAAACCGGTTTAAAATCCCGATTTCGTGTAACCAAACAATTTTATCCGGCACACACACGTAGTTCTTTCACTCTTATTTGTGCTCCTGAACTGTATCACCATTCTTTTACTCCAAAAGCAAACAATTTTACCCTGTATGAATATTTTCAAATTTTTCTATTAAACTTTGTGCAATTACTTCCTTATGAATGATATCCAAGAATATAAAATGAATTCACGAAACTCCTCGGTAACTTCCTTAATTTTAAGATAAGTATCATACTACAAACTTTTATTGAAATTCCTATCCATTCAAGCATATTCAACTCGCAATCTATTATCAAATATCAAATAAACACCTATACACTTGCCTTTATGACTCTATTAAACTATCACTTTAATTTTCATTTCAGATTTCAACGGTGACGGGAAACCGGATAATATTACGTTTATGATCAAACGTGTAAAAGTTCATAATAATAATGCACTGAAGGATCCATCATATCGATTTCCGGGAAACTATGGCGTCGAAAAGTTTCTGGAGCTGTTTTCAGGTAATAACGCAATGCGGAACTTTATAAATGATTTGCCATTTTTAATTAAGTATGGTTAGAACTGTTTTCAAAGCTGAGGGTGCTTGAAGTTTAGAAAACGATGGTAAAAACTAATGAACACTGTCTAAAATGTCACACAATATTTTTAGATTTGGTTCGTAAACCGATGTGTTAGAACGAGGCTAGCAGGATATACTAGCTGTATATTTTGCATAAATAACCTGAAATGAAATTTGAACTACCCACACTGGGCGCTCATATGAAGACATTTGATTTTTTTTATGAGTTGGCTTCTTGATTTTGGATTGGTTGATGTTTTGTTAATTGAATCCTGTACATGAATTAAGTAGTAATAAAGTCAGAGATATTTATGATGGCAGCTTGATCTGTTGGTTTCAAAAAAAGCTAAATGGAAACCTATTCATATAAAATGATGAATAATTGTCCGGGATTTTGAATTTAACTACGAAACGTGCTGATAGTTCAAATTGTTTGAAATAATCTTAGCCAAAATTAAAAAAACTTTATGGAGTGACGTCTCAATTAGCCCTCATTTTAACTTTATAGATCATTTTGACGAACTAAAAACAGACAAAATTTCAACAATACATGGATGATATTGTTGAGCAGCTTAAAGCTACTGAAGGAAACCTACAAGCTCGCAAATATAGCAGCACAGTCTATAGGCGCAAAAATTAGATATTCCTTAAACTCAAAGAGAAAGAGCTGAACACTTTCCTGTGCCACTCTTAAACCCACTTGAGGTGAAAATGAATAGATCGATTTTAGCTAACCAGCAAAAACCAGACCTTTCTAATAAGTATTCGACAGCATTGTGTTTGTATTTGGCTGAAATCTTAAAGGCAGAAATTTCAAATTTGTCTCAGTTCAAGGGGTTTTTCTGGTCTTTCATCTATAACTACAACAGTAACTGGGCACAAGAAGATTACATAAACTTACTCAACTTTTCAAAACAAATTAAAAACAACTTCTTTAAACAAATTAAAAACGACTTCGTGCGTCATTCTCATCAACCATTTGCCATGCCCAGTGCATTACTTCTTATGCAACGGGCTTCAAACCTTCACTGACAGCAAAAAGCTGAAAAAGTTTTGACCAAAATGTATGGGCACAGTCCAGAAACAAAATCACTACTAATTACGACACAATCAAAATAAAACTTGATAAAGTCTTTCTCCCAAATAGCGAATGAATATTTCCACCAATTCAATTTATGATTCACCATCGAAAATTAATCCAACTCATGCTATTATTCCAAATATTCTGAACAAATGAGTTAGTTCCTGGCTATTGATAAGCATGTCTTGAAACCCTACCATATTATATAAGGAAATAGCAAAATAACTAATAGGAAAGAAGATAGGGCAATTATTGGGCAAATAAATTAAAATATTATTTCCTAGTTCACAAAACATCATGATCTCCTAAAATCATAAAGGTGCAAATTGACTTTCTCGAACTCAATCAACGCACAAATTTCCAGACGCACAGGCTTTCACCGAGGATCTTTGTAAAGCCTTGGTTATAAAAGTACGAACTTCCTTTCAACTTCTTTCATGGAACGAGCAAACTAGGAAGGTAAGCCATACTAAAGAAATCACGTAACTTACCACTATGACACTACTTACACAGAAATTGTCAACGGATTAGGAATTCTTGTTAGTCTTCAATACAAAGTTGACGTTCCTAAACCGATAAGTCTCATATATTTAGCACCGAAATAACGAAGTTCAGAACGTCCAACTTACTCATCACTATCGCGATTGATACTGCAAGTCACGGAGCCTATCAAACCAATTTCGGAAACAACAAAACATAGAAGGTACTCATCGGCAAACGTGGAACCATTTGATCTGAGAATTCCCTCATCAAGAGAGCTGACGGGAACTGATGTTTCTCAAACATAAAGATAGCCGAAATCGAAATCAATCAATTGTCGTTAAGAAACGGTGAAGCAACTTAACTTTCAACAAAAAAAATGAAGCTACTAAATGAGGTTCACTCGAGCGATGTTACACTGTTCAAAGCTACCGGTTCACCTTAACATACATTGAACTCACCTATCTCTGAAAAAGAAAGAGATTCTACGCCAGAGCGAAGAAAACAAAACGTCTATCTTGCATCCCGATGCCAGTCATTACGCTTTCAGAGACACTCTGTTGCATTGGAAGAAGAGAGGTGAACGTCCCACAAAGCATAACAGTCGATTACTTATCAAAACAGAATACAATATCACAGTACCACAGAAGCTTACACAGGTATTTCGATCGTGCAAATCTTTTGCATAACTCTAAAGTGTCCTTTCAAACGGTTCGGGGGAAAGGATGCAAGAAAAATTGCGCTGGTTTGCGTTATACCGTCTCCTCAAAGTGTCGTCTATCAGCACCAGAATTGAAAGCTGTAACAATCACCCTTATTACGCCCTCAAATAAATATCATTTACTCATGATTTTTGTAGTAAATTTGTTGGATGGCTACAATGCCAAAATAAAAAGTATCTCACATTTTTTTCACCGTTCACCCATAAAAACAAATTAACATAAAGTGTTTTCAGCTGCTAGTTTTAATCAAACCATTATTGTGATGAATATTGTTCTAGAGTGGTTCATGTATGTTTATATAAACTTTCAGTCAGTGACATTTAGAAAATTTCTGCATCAAACATGCTTCTGATTTTATCAAATATACTTACTCGATTCACACTTTTTGCCGGAGAAGACAAAAGCACCAGTCTGTCCAAATAAGGAATTTTAAATGTAAAATATACTCCATAAATTATTGATGCGAATTTGACAATGAAAAACTTCATTGCATGCTCACTACAATAACTCCAAAAGAGTTAATTGAATTTTTTTCTATGCCATTTTTCAAATTATCACTTGGAAGATCTGAGTTGATCTCTATAAAAAATCTAAATAAATCTACAGTCTGTCAAGAATGAGTTTACACATAGGAAAAAAATTCAATTTTTCATCTTTCTAATTATAAAATACTACTTTTTATTTATGTAAATGAATGTTTTTTTCTTAATTATAGTTATTTACATTATTTCCAACAGATATATACAAAAAAAGTACAACTTTAATGCAAAACAAGAACGAAAAGACCAACGAAAACAATTATTGCAATTCTTGAAGTGTCAAGAAACTCTTTACACAAATTATTATTGTATTTAATATTTACATATTTACAGGATATTTAATATTATTTGGTATATCTAACATTTGGTATGGCCACCTTTGGCATCCACCACACATCGCAACCGATTTTTCATTGAATGAACCAACTTTTGCAGGTCATACGTGGTTGGTATTTTTTGCCATTCTTCGAGAATCGCAATTTTTAAGGCAGTTCGGTTTTTGGGTTGCCTTTTAGCGACTTGTTGTTTTAAGTAAGCCCATAAATTCTCGATGGGATTTAAGTTCGGACTCTTGGCTGGCGAATCCATCACTTTTTCGCAGTTGTATAAGGGCCACATTCGCACCATGTTCGCCTTATGTTTGGGATCGTTGTTCTGGTAAAGCTTAAAATTTGGTTTGCTGTTATGCATAAACCCGAATTTCTGCGCACTGCTTGCCAAATATGTTTTAAGGATATGCAAATATGGTTGGGCGTCCATGGTTGACTCGATGAATGCCAAGTCTCCTACTCCTCTGCTTGAGAAGCACCCCAAATCATAACGGACAACTTACCAAATTTTACAGCCGGAATGATATTTCGATTTTCCAACGATGTTAAAGGCTTGCGCCACACTCTAGCCGGTCCATCATTATAGTACAACATCATTTTCGTCTCATCGCAGAATATGACGTCGTCCCAGAAGTCAACGGGTTGAAAAAGGTGCATCATAGCGAAAGAAAAACGCTTTTCGATGTTTAGTGCAGAAAACAGTGGTTTCTTTCGTGCAGCTCTTGATGAGAACTTATTTCGTAGGATGGCCTGTCGTACTGTTTCATGGGAAACAGCAGCATCACACTCTTCCTTGAGTTCCCTAGCAAGTGTTCTGGTCGAAATCCAGGGGTTTTTATCAAGCTTCCTTATCATAAGGCGCTCTATACGTTTAGATATTTTTGGTTTTGAGCCACCTCCACACTTTGGCTCCAATCTATTCTCATTTCCGGCACGATTTATAACGTTATAGACTGCCATTCGTGCTACACAAAACATTTTCGACAGTTCCTGTGCACTTTTATCTAATTGGTGGTTATAGTATATCATCTGAACTAACTCAAAGGATAATCTTTTGCCTGGCATTTTAAAACACAATATCTCACTTATTTGTGCGTATTAGCCAAAAATTAATCACACACTAATGATCAAATTTATAGAGCTTTACAATACAGACCAAAAATTATGGTAAATTTACCGTATCGTTGCAGTAATGCAAAAAATAAACTTTTGTGTAAAGAGTTTCTTGACACTTCAAGAATTGTAATAATTGTTTTCGTTGTTCTTTTCGTTCTTTTTTTGCATTGAAGTTGTACTTTTTTGTATATATCGGTTGGAAATAATGCAAATAACGATAATTAAGAAAAAAAAATTATTTACATAAACAAAAAGTAGTATTTTATAATTAGAAAGATGAAAAATTGAATTTTTTCTCTATGTGTAAACTCATTCTTGACAGACTGTATATTAAATGTTTAAATAGTCAAAAAAAAAACTTCAATTCTGCCTGGAAATTTAATGTTTTTTTACTGTGAAATAAATAGTTTAGTGATAACTTAGATTTTTTTAATAAAACTACCAAAAACTTTTACTAAATATTCTACCAAAAGTTTAGTTGATTTTTTGAGTCAATTTTTGTCCCTTTTCATTCCAAATAGTCATTCGTCCCGAAACTATGTATTCATGTATGAAGCTCAGTTCAAGACACAGCTCTCGTACGTCGGAATCATATATTTAATATTAATATAGGCATCAGGCCCGCCATATTGTTCGAGGATTTGCAGCGTGTCCTCAATAACATCACCGATACGTGTGTCACGTTTAAAGTCAATACCTTCGCCCAAATTAACATTCACGTCCCGAAACATGTTACAAATTGGCAAAATTTGTCTATAATAAGGAACGAGCGCTTGACCGACACAAGGTCCTGTTCGATTACGATGAAAATAGCGATAATGATGATGATGACGACGGTAATGATGATGTTGACGTTCATGTTGTTGATAATGGTGGTGGTAAATATAGAGGCGACGGTAGCGATGCATTGATCGGAAACGATAAATTAAAGGTTTTGTTTGAAGTACGGTGTCGCCGAAAGCGTTAAACGGTTACAGTACAATGTTGTGTTAAGCAGAAGCGTGTACTATGTTACTCATGTTTGACTTGAGTGTACTGATGATGTTGGTGGTTAAAGAGAAAACATACCTTCAACGACCATTTGCTGAATCGCTTTCAAAACTCGAATAATAACTGATGGGACTTTTGTGTTTAAAGCCTTTTTGATCGGTTGAATAAGCTGCGGTACAACTGGTAAAATCTGAAATTATGAAAGGATATTAAAGTGTGCCCATGAATTAAATTTGAATTAACTTTTGTCAAATTTGTCAAATATTTATTCCAGCAAAACAAATGTGCTTTCATAAAATAATTGCTGTGTTTATTGAATCTGAAATAAGAGCAGGGCATCTCAATGAAAGTTAAAATAAAGCAGCTTCCAAAAAATTCGGGAAAGTTAGAGTAAATGAGAGGCAACATAAGCCGAGAAAATTAGAGCGAATTGAACGATTGAGATGCAATTCTCAAAATTGGTTGCTTGTCAAAAGTTCAAACTGTCAATAAAAAGCTCTACTTTAGTCACAATTCTATGTTGAAAGCCAGTTCCGTGACAGTTGACAAACAGATGGTTGCTTCCCCGAACTTGCTCTACCAAAAAAGGTAGAGCAGAAATCGTGCTCTAAATTGCTCTAGTTCCACGTAGAGCAGGCTCATGAAACACAAATCGGAGCAACTTCGGGCAAGTTAGAGCAACCGAATCGCTCATTAAACACATTTTGCTTAAATGTGTCAACCTAGAGCAGCGAATGTTGCATGAAAAAAGTCTAAAGGAGGACGAATGCCTACTTCACTGGTCCTAGTCATACTAAAGCGTTACAAAGGCAGGCACTGACAAGGGAATCGAAATATGAAGCAAGAAAAAGATCGAAAGTTACTTAATCTTGAGGGTTTAAAAATGTTGTTTCCTGCCAAAAAAAATCACTTTTCAACAAAGTTCAAAAATATTCCTGTCATAATGTAAAGGCGGCTTTAGATATGCGGTGTTTGTCAAACACCTCCTATTCGCCAAATACCGAACACCTAGTCAAGTCATTTGGCTTGGTGATTGCGAAATGACAAGCACATTGGATTAGACATTCGGGCATTGCCGAATGTTTGCCAAAACCGGAACAGGTACGAGCTGCTCGTCGTTGTTCACTCCCGTCACTTTCATTTGAAAATTTTTACTCGCGCCACACAGTTTGACACTTTTCAGTATTTATCAACAACCGCAACAAATACCGAATGTCTAAAGCGGGGATCCGAACATACCCAAACACAGTGCTCGTCTACTTTGATTTGGTTGAAAGTTCCACAAACTACGGGAATAGCGAGCACCCGAATGTTTGTGCTTGGCCTAGGGCAAGCACTAGGCGAGCAACCCAACCACACATGCGAAGTTTGCCAAACTAGGTGCTCGGTATTTGACAAACACCGCATATCTAAAGCCGCCTTTATGCACAATGCGATTACGTAGGAAACAAAAAAACTAGTCTATACCGAATCGTCTAACCGGTCGTATCACTCTACCACAATACATGGTTTCAGGTTTGGGGTCTGAAGTATAAAAATGACCGGAATAAGACCTTCGATATTTTTATTAGCTAACTCAGAAATCGATGGAGGGAAGCCCCCCAAGAAGTAGCCAAGTGGGCGAGTAAAAGACTTAGGTATCGATGTGTGCTTGTGGAGTTGGGAGAAGCGATATATATGGCGGACACTAAGAGGAAATGTCCACAGAGAGGGGTAATATCCTCTCCGCTATGAACCCTACTAGTTGATGACCTTCTCGTGACCCTCAATAGTAAGGGTTTAACTGCTCTCGGCTACGCGGAGGACATCACGGTGATAATAAGAGGCTCACACATGAATAACTTGAGATCCAGAATGCAAAAAGCCTTAAATGATACAATCCAAAAATGCAATGAGGGTTTATCGATAGAACCTGCAAAAATGCAGGTTCTATCGATAAACCCTCATAGCATTCACCAAAACAAGAAAAATCGAGATAGAAGCTCTAAAATTTAGGGGCACAGTCGTATGTCTGCAGGAAGTGGGAAAATATCCAGGAATTCACTTAGATAGGAAACTCACTTGGGACAATCATCTAAACAAAATGACTAAGGCTTTCTGAGTAAGAAAACAAATGCCGGAACGCAATTGGAGGCTATCTCCAGGGGAGATACTCTGGGCATAAAAACAAATGGTGAGACATATCATCCTGTAAGGAGCTGCAGCGTGATGAAAGAAAACAATAAGAATTTGCTGTTGATATGCTCAACAAGCTTCAAAAGATAACCTGCCTGCTGATGACAGGAAAATTGAGCTCCACGCCAACGTCAGGAATGAAGGCCCTTCTAAATCTAGAACCGCTGAATCTAAAAATTTAGGAGTAAGCATTGAAACAGGTTATTAGCCTACAACAGGCCTAAAGGTGTAACTCGGGAGACATTGAAAACACCTAAAAATCCTGGACGTCATTAGCCCCCCATCATGGGAATGTTGAACTTCAGTAATCAAATAAAGACCAAAGTAACCTTCGGGAACAGATTCAAAGTCATAATTCCAACAAGCAACAAATTACAAGATGGGCCACTTCCTTCGTACAAAAAAAGCGCAAGCGTAATATACGGATGGTTCAAAGATGGATTGTAGAGTAGGGGCAGAGATCGTAGATCGCAAGTGCAAAAAGCCTCCAAAAAGGAGACCATCATCTATCAAGTAGAACTGTCTGCCATACTTTGAGCCTCACACATAATAAAGACAAGGAACACTAAAAAAGCCCAAATTAAGAACCTTTTGGATAGTCAAGCGATTTCCATAGCTGTCAATGGCAATCACAAAAATTCAGCTTCATTCTTAGAGGTCAGAGAGGCTCTAAATGAAGTAGGGGCACAAAACAGCCTCGAGCTGATATTGGTCTCCGGTCATGAATAGAACCAATGAAAGGAAGAAGCTGATACCAAAGCCAAAGAAGGAGAACACGTACCTTTCACTACTCCTATTCCGTATTGAGGCGTTACAAAGACAGTCACTGACTAGGAAATCGAAACATGGAGCAAGAAATAGATCGAAAGCTACTTAATCTTTAGGGTTTGAAACACTCAAAAAATTAGTTGGTATCGATAAAAAAAGAGTGAAAGAAGCAATAGCTCTCTGCAAAAGGGGCATAAGACCCCTATGTGGGGGTATTCATCCCTATCTATATTGTGAGTGTCGAGTCAATCGCCAGTCGATAGTCGACGAAGTAGTCGAGTCGATGGCATTTTGGTATTGTGAGAGTCGATCGAAACTACTTATAAGTACTGCCATATTGAAATCGAGGAAAATGCTTGGGTTGAGTGCTATTGTGAACGAAAGTGCCATTCTAAACAATTTGTCAAGTGAAATTTTTTTTAAAAACAGTGTTTTTTTTTTAAGTTTGTAAAATAACGTTTTGTGATTGATTTTTTGACGACGAGATTGAGGAGGGCAATCAAGCCGACCTCCTAGAATTAAGGCGAAAATGAAAATGGCTTAGAAACTCGTCAAATTCTTTGGATATGGACAATACGAAGTAAGCACTGTGCATTAGAATAGTCTTGATTTATTTAATGAAGAGTGAATTTATACAGAATATCAAACTTTCAAAAGAAGCATTCGTAATGCTGCTCGGAGCTTTGGATCACTACTTAACACTATATTAACGCTTTCAAATATTTGGTAACAAATCTGGGGACAACTTCAAACGTTGAAGCTGCAACTCATACATTTATTTTTAATTTCAATTTTTGCGCACGTAGTCTTTTTTGTCTCTCGCATCTTCTTCATAAATCTGCAGGGTTTTTTGCTTTATTTGTAAGGATTTTTCCCGCAATTTTACCTTTTATTTTAGAAAGCAATATATTTTTTTGTCCAAGTGCAGGGTTTCCGCGACATTTTTATTAATATTTTCCTGCAGTTCAGTTTGATTTCGAGTAATCGGAGTCTACTTTCCAGTTGGTCAGCGGTGGAAGATCTACTTTCTCGAGGTATTTTTTTCCTTTGAAAAAGTTGCATCGATGGCTGCTGGTGGTAAAGCGCTTACAACTCAGGTTGTTTGATTGCTTGTGGAACAAGTTCAATTTGACGATGCAGGTTCCACACTCATATCGCATATCGTTCCAAATTTACAGCCACAGCCAACATTTAAATTAAGTAAATCAACTACACACTCTTGAAGAGGGGAGAAATAAACTTATTTGTTCGGACCACCGCTAGTTTTGCGTTTTCTACTATTGTTTCTTATGATCTGTTTGCGAATTTTAAATTTCAAATCGATCCACACCTGAGAAGGTCATACGAGTTCAAGAATTTTGATATCTTAATAACAAACCTTGTGCCAGCCACTTATGTATATCTCTTACTGGTAGACCCATGCTATTTATCTCTTCTGCAAAACTATTCCATCGATACTTCACTTTGCCATTTTACCCACCAGCTTTAATGAATTCTCTTGCGAGCGCTTCGTTATTCTCAAGTATAGATACCAAACATTCAAATTATTTGTCGTATGTTATTTTCACCCTTTAATAATTATTAGGTTGCTGCAGATGAAATGGCCGATTTATTAATAAATTTTTAAACAGCTGTAACTTTTTATAAAGACAATTCATTTAATCAAAATAGGTACCAATAGATGCAACACACTTTTCCCAACGAGATACAAGTACATTTATTCCAGTTTTGTAGAAGTCCGAGTTTCTGGTTCGAAGAAACTCCTCGAAGACATTTTTGACAGCAGCTTCATTATTAAATCTTTTTCCTGTTAAAAAGTGGTCCAAATGCTTAAAGAAATGGTAATCTGTTGGTGAGAGGTCTGGTGAATATGGAGGGTGAGAAAAAGTCTCATAGCACAACTCGTTTAATTTTTGGACCGTTGTTCTCGATACATGAGGTCGTGCGTTATCATGAAGCAGTATCACTCCATCCCTGTTGACAAGCCTAGGTCTTTGGACTATCAATTTCTGATGCATTTCATCCAGTTGAGCACAGTATTTCTCAGCATTGATGGTTTTGCCAGGTTGCAGGAACGAATAGTGGATAACTCCAGCTAAAGACCACCAAGCAGTTACCATTATTTTCTTTGGATGAAGGCTTGGTTTTGGCATGTGTCTTGGCGCTTCATCGACATCTAGCCATTGGATCGATCGGCGACGGCTATCGTATAAAATCCACTTTTTATCGCAGGTCACAATTCGATGCAAGAATGGTTCCTTTTTGTTACGGGAGCGAAGAGAACTTGAAATCTCCATTCGACACGTCATGTTTTGCTCGGTAAGATCATGCGAAACCCATTTATCAAGCTTTTTCACTTTTCCAAGTTGTTGCAAGTGGCGGCAAACTGTCGAATTGTGAACGCCTAATTGCTCGGAGAGATCCCTTATGATTTGGCGGGGGTCAGCTCGTCGTTATCGGTCGATGGTCCTGGGTGTCCACGTGGCTCACTTCCAATTTCCATATCTCCGGATCGAAATTTTTCGAACCACCGCCGAGTGGTTCGTTCGCTAACTGTATCAGGCCCAAATGCGCTGTTGATAATCCTTGACTCGTCCGTTGCGTTGTGCAAAACTATTCCATCGATCCTTCACTTCGCCATTTTACCCACCAGCTTTAACGAATCCTCTTGCGAGCTCTTCGTTATTCTCAAGTAGCGATACTAAACGTTCAAATTATTTGGCGTTTGCTATTTTCACCATTTAATAATTATTTTATAAGCGACTGAATATTCCAAGAAAATAACTTACATTTTGCAAATATGAAACTACCTGTCGATGTAACGTCGCGAAGCAAAATGCAATCGACAAAACTTCTTTTCACATACTGTCCAGCACTATCAAGACGAAAATATGAGCTCTTTGGTTTTGCTCTTCCTTCCACCAGGTACATAAATCATATCCAGGTTCATAAGAAGCCTGGACATCTTATAGGACACAGCGCAGAGGAAGCATAATAGATCCAATGGTTGGAAGTGCTAGGGTCTTTCTGAGCTCACTACAAGCTATCAATCAACCGTAGAATATGGCTTATTGTTTAATAATGTTCTCGCTAGAAGATTACTGAGTTTACTTTAGTTTTAATTTAATTCATTTATTTTTGCATATAAAGGGGAATGGAACCTAATCGTCTAACCAGTCGCATCACTCTACTATGTTACACTTCTATTGAGACATTTTTTGAAGATATTGCTAATATTGAGTACTAGTAGCCAACCCTAGAAACTCATTGATACATATATCCATCAAATAAATATGCAAAAACATTAGCTTCAATTACATTTTCAGCTTCGTATCCTAATTTTTGTCCCACGACTTCATTTGGATATCTCGTTTTCTGAATATATCATAGCACATTCAATCATACTGAATTGACCCATTCAAAACTTCCCCAAACACAATAATTTTCCCGTTGCAAATGACTTTCTTCTTCCTTCCCTTAACCCTCTTTCAAACTTTAAATACATTCATACTTTCGAAATCAATAATAAAACTTCGCTATCCAAATCAAATCAGAATATTTGCACCCTCGAACGAGTTCCAAATAAAAATAAAACCCACATCAAAATCCATCAAAGTAACTCTTCTCCGTGACAAAAGTCTAAAACGTTGGAGCGACCAAGATGCTCTGCTTCCGGCTGTGCTTCTGTCACATCATGCATCTGTTAAATAAAAGTATTTTCTCAACCGCAAAACATATTTAGCCCTCGAATTTCTTCGGGTTCCGCGTGATATTTTTGTCCTTCATCCCTTCTTCTTTCTGTTATCATTTTTCTAACTATTACTACGCAAACAGCCTTCTCTCCCCCATTTCGCGCGTGAATGCTACGAGGCCTTAAATTCGAAAAATCCTCTCTACTCTTAAGCTGCTTCTCGCAGCACTTTGTCAGGCTTTTTCGGTGAAAAGGCAGCAAAAAATTCAAACTGAAAATCGTCGAGTTTTATCGCACGCAGTGTCGAACAAATTAAAAAAGTTTTATCGTTTTGCTGGCACAGCGAGAGATTCAGACAGGATGCTGCTACGGCAACCGCATTGAAAGGAATTTTCTTTATGGCAGGACGAATAGGATACGGATTGGGTACGGGAGATTTCATTCGTCGTTTGTATTGATTTCGGGGCTCTAATATGGCATCTATCTATGTGTCGGGTGTGGTCTGTTTCTGAAGCTTACAGAAGTCCCGAATTGGAGTTGACGGCGATAGAGAGTTTATTCGGTCGAGTGTTTAGCAACTTACTCAGCGATAGTGACACAGTCGATATACAGCAACACAATTCGGGACGATATTTTCGTTGGATTTGTTAGGGGTCGTGATCTTATCTGATAGTGATTTGTTCTGAGAAATGGAACTTGGAGTTTATGGCACTTTGGGGATGGACAGGATTGAGAAATGAGTACTTTACACGTTTGACTGAAATTTTTGACAAACTCGAAAATATTTACGTTTTCAGTCTTGGGCTCAAATTCCCAAAACTTTTCTGTTTGTACATCTCAGGTGACATCAGCCAAAATATTGACTTTGCTTCTTGGTAAGTAATCAAACTGGCAGAAATAAGCCCTCACACATGTCCGTGCTTTTTTCACTTCAAGATGCTTTCATCGTTCAAGCGTTGAATTCCAAAGTGCGAAAACTCGGTTTGAGCAAAATTTTCAGGATCTGTTGTCGCTTAAGAACAGAAAAACAATTTTCACATACGGCGAATAATCGTCGATGATAAAATGGAAAATATCGCTCATTCTCCATATCCGATACGCGTTGATGGCCCATGTATCATCATTAGACAAAACATGACTCTCCATCTAAGTGCTTTTAGGCCAAGTCAACGCCCCAAGTCACTTTCCGTTTTGCAGGAAAAGTTTCCGGCCGGAATGGAATCAGTAAATTCGAATGGAGTTTTTTCATAACGTCTAAATGAAAAATAATGCCAAGCACCAGATACAACAAGCATATGGATAGATAGATATGCACTTGGCACGAAACAAATGCTGCTGACTCCATTTCTATTCTCAGCAATTTTCCAGTGACTTTAGCATCATCAGCGGGATTGAGTTGTTGTTTTTCGTTTTGCTTTTCTGGTATACATTTCCGGAAAATCGCAAAGCCCGATAATTTAGCCACAAAGCAAGCATGAAAATTTACTAGCCATAGAAAAAGTTTCATGTTGTTTCCCTTCGCCTTCAAACCATACGAACATTATGCGCTCGGATGCACAACCGGAACTGTACTGAAACATATTCGAGTTGTTCGATACGTTTTCTACCGGAAAACTTTTCAATGTAATTAGACTTTGGCCGACAAGTCTGAAATTCATGGGAAATGACCTATTTTCAGCATATCATTGCGCTTCCTCAGATATATCATGAACAGTGGACTGCAACAAGGCCAAGCCGAAGTGGATTCGAAATGCCTGGACAGCCATGTTAGCTTCGAATTGGAGCCTTGTCCTTGTTTCGGATTTGTATCATCACTGTCTCGTTCAGTATCGGGGATGCTCCGATTCTGCTGGACGATGGTCTTTGTAAAATGTATCAGACACATCAACGCCTTCCAGGCACTGAAAATTATTCGTTATTTGCCGAGAACTAAGCCAGGGAGCCGGACAGCTCGGACATAAAGGATTGCCAATGCAGACCGTTTGTGCAGCAGAAATGTCCGAAAAGTTTTTCGAGATGCTTCCTGTTCTGTCTATGCTGAGGAATAGATGCTTATTACTCTTGCTACAGGGGCATTATGGACACTGAGCCAGTTAACTGGTATCCTTTTGTTTTATAGAACCAAATGAAAAAGTGTATGTGGAATGTCTACGGAATAAAGGTTAATTAGAATTATGGCATTTAGTTACAGTAAGGTCCAGTAGAGCTCTTTTACTGAGGCTGAAGCTGGCTACAGGTTATCCTCAATTAGGGACCAAAGAGTGCAATTTATGGCGTGGAAGTTTTAAGCTTTGAGCAGTGTCGTCTTGTGGAAGAAATTATTCCGAAATTTTAATAAGCGAGTGAAATGAGAAACCTTTAATGAATCGTAAATAACGTGCGGCAGCCCTTTCAATTTGTTGTCATATACAATAGTCAAACCAAGGAGCAAAGCTAATCATTTCATACTTGTGAAAATTTCAATAATAAGACCTCCATTCCTCAAGACCCCAAATTGGTTGCACCGGCACAGCTTGGCTTTGCTTACTTAAATTTCTTATAGCCAAACGCACTCCCATAAGTTTTTCTTACTTAAAAATTATCTCTCGGTTGCCGCTAGCTCTGCTCTGCGTCCAAAAGATTTCTTTCGTGCAGCATAAGCGTTATTATTGGTTGCGTTCTGTAGCTTAAAAAGAAATTGTAATAGGCAACTTTGCTTAAATAAAATCATCATCATCTCATCTCGCCTCTTTAATAATCTGAAGCATTTGTGATTCTACATTCGCTCCCTTAAAATTAAAAAGCAATATCCCAATTCTGTAGTATTTGATGGTATCATCGGTATTAACAAGGCACTCAACGGAACACTCAATCGTGATTTTCCTTTCTTTCCTCTTGTTGAGTGTATTTTTGTGCGTATTTGCTTACCCTCTGCCAAAACGTTAGTAGTTGCATCAATATATATCCCCTGCAACCTTCCTCTGTCAGTTTATGAACGCTTCCTTGCGGAACTTTCTTCTTATCTCAAAAGTCATTTTTCCACCGCTTATGTTCTGATATTTGGTGATTTTAACCTCCCAACACTGGATTGGGATGGTGCCTATTCGGTTATCATCTCAACTAGTAGTGTCTTTTTAACCATGTCATCGTTTCTCTCACTTTGTTCCCTCTAAGCGCTGCTCTCTTTCCATACGTGCCTCCTGACCCACATCATCCCCCTCTTGTCCTTAAAATATCTAATATTGATTCCATGAGGAAGAAAATCCCTTCTCTGGTACGTTTCAACTTTCACAAAGCTGATTTCACTGGCATGGCAATTGAATTAAATAGAATTGACTGGTTCTCTTTCTTTCGTGGTCTTGACATTGATGATGCTTTGCGCAAATTGTATATTTTCCTCTCAAACCTTATTCCGCAATTCACATCAGCTCATTGTCTTAAAAAACGGAATAATGTTCCTTGGTTCAGCAATTATGTCGCAGTCGCACTCAAAGCCAGAAATGCAGCTCGTAATTTATACAAAAGATCTGGTTCACCTGCTGACTTCCTTTTGTATAAAGAACTACGCTCTAAAGCGAAAGAAGCTGCCAGACAGGCGATGTGCACTTACATTGCTGGCATTGAAGCGTCAATCAGAACCAACCAACCAAAGTCCTTTTGGTCATTCATTCGTTCCTTGAAACACTCTCTCAGCATCCCCAATGGCATTCATTTGGGTGATACAGCTGCTTCCACTCCGTTTGAAGTGTGCGAACTTTCTGCTTCTTACTTTTTCTCTTTCTTCTCACAACAATGCCCTCCTCCTCCTTCCCAAAATCTTATCTTATCATCTTTTCCTGAATTACATTCGTTTCGGACAAACCCTTTAAAAATTGAACTTCTTTTGGAGGATATCAACAGAGTAGTGGTTCCGACGGTATTCCAAATATCTTGGCTAAATCTCTTTTTTCATCTCTGTGCGTCCCTCTTTCTATCTTGTTCAATATAAGTTTATCTTCTGGTTCTTTCCCTTCTCGTTGGAAGGCTGCCAATATCTTCCCTATACATAAAGCTGGTGATCGTACATGCATCTCCAACTACCGTCCCATTTTTTTTCTTCCTTGTTTCAGCAAGATCCTTGAAAAAGTGGTCTACAAGCGAGTTGACTCGTTTATCCAACCTACCTTAGTTCCTGAGCAGCATGGCTTTGTCAAAGGTGAATCCACATTAACCAACCTTCTTTCCTTCACACATATGGTCGCATCCGCTCTTGACCATCAAAAGCAGGTCGACGTTCTATACACTGACTTCTCCAAAGCTTTTGACTCTGTTAACTATAACCTCCTTCTTCAATAGCTAAGGAAAAGTGGCATAGCTGGTCCTCTTCTTTGCTGGTTTAACTCTTACATATATGGTCGTACCTGTATTGTTCTTCAATTCCCTTTTTCCTGTATCAGGTGTTCCGCAAGGATCTATTTTTGGTCATCTTCTCTTTCTTTTGTTCATAAATGATCTACCTGGTTTAATCCAATCTTCTCGTCTGTTATATGCTGACGATTTCAAGATGTTTCAGATGATTGAGTCACAAAATTACTGTACGCTTTAACAAAATTACCTTAATAGTTTACAGACTTGGTGCTGCGCCAATGCTCTCATTTTGAACATCGCGAAATGCCACAAAATGTCTTTTGCCTGTAAAACTTCACCTTTGATGTTCTTCTATTCTGTTTCTGGCTCTCTTCTTAATGTTGTTGATAGTTTTAGAGATCTTGATGTAATATTTGATTCTAAGCTTAAATTTGATAAGCATATTTCATATATAACTGCCAGGGCCTCTAAGTTATCGGGTTTCTTTATAAGATCCTCTAAATCCTTCGTTAATATTTCCACCTGCGTACACCTTTTTCTCTACTTTGTTCGTAGCGTCCTTGATTACTGCTGTCAAGTGTGGTGTCCTCATTATGTCTTCTTAAATACTGCGTTGGGGTTCGTTCAACGCAAATTTACTCGCACCCTATTCTATAAATTTCAGCTTCCTTGCCGTCCTTAAGTGATCGCCTGTCGTTCCTTCATTTTCCCTCCCTCGAATCACGGAGGCTTTTCCTGGATGAGTGCCTACTCTTTAAATTATTTCATAAGATGGTTGAATCCAACATCAGTAGCCACGTTTCTGTCCGTGTAGCAGTACATGGCACCCGTTCTTCTTTTGCGTTTAGTGTGCCATTTGCGCATACTAACAGCTATTTTTATTCTCCGCTGTTGCGTTTACTGAGGCAACACAATGACCTTCAGTTTGGTCTTTTACCGCAACGTTATATGCCTTCAAAACTTTTCTGAAAGACAATGCTTTACTTACTTCCAACTCAATGTAGTCTTTTTTCTCTTATTTTTGTTAATTATTTATTTGTACTTTTTCACCTTCATTTTGTTTACTACTTTTGTTCATTTTTATCATTATTATTTCATTATTATCTTGTGCTCTCTTTATTACTTTCTTTTATTAGTAGATTCTTTGCATATTATATATTTCCATATTCAGTAATTGGATTTGATCTGTTGAATAATAATAATAAATAAATAAATAAATGAAGCACTTTTCAGAAAAATGCTGACTTATTTTCCTTCTTGCATGATGCCTCCTAATATGGATTTAACCCACCTTTTATTTCTTCTACAATTTTCTTTTCGGTGAACCTCCTCGAAGTGGAAGCTTTGGTGTCCCTCCTATCGTCTCCAATTGGCAGCAGCGTTCCGTTTCTACTCCTAATCTTTTCACACGAAATGTGCGAATTTTACAGCCTTCATTGATGATTATGTTTATTGCGAGAATTCCGATATCTACTATTATTGCTGCTATGAATCCCATAAACACTCCCTATCATATTTTAAAAGGCACAGCCAATTTTCGTACCTTTATTGCTCTTGAAGCTTTAATCTTCAAATTATTTAATTATCTGTAAAATAATATACAGTAACAAAAACTAGTCAGATCAAGGCTAATTTCAACTTTTAACATAAAAAATAAAACCAAATTGTACAATAGTTGCAGAAAAGAAAAAAAAACACTTCATGCTGGCTCCAAAAAAAATTGTATTAACATGGAGATTGCTTTTGTTCACGGAAATTATTGGTAAAAACTTTTTAAAAAAATAATTTATTCAAAAAAACCAAAGAGCGTACTCCATTGTGGTACTAAACTGCTATAAACATTTTGCTATAAACATTTTTTTCCAATACAGTGTTTTTGTTTATCTTTCGATTTCCCTTTTTACTTTTTTGTGTACCAAAATTTAATCACCCACCTATATTTCTCTTAATTGAACTTTGGAAATATTTATTTTCCCTGCTGGAAACTTTTTTTCTAAAAAATACACATCAATTACCTTTTCACCGCCAACTGATAATAATACAGTGACACCTTCACTAGCGACAGTTCTGTATGGATCGTCTAAATCAGCTAACCTAAAAATAGATCATTACTGTAAATAATGGTCTTACTCACTTCAAAGTAAATGTCTTATTCAGGATCATATTGAAACTAACCCTTCAAAAAATAATGGTAAATAATATGAATAATCCAAAGTTTGTGGCGGCACATCCCAAATTAATGACGTCTCATCTTCGATCGATTTTTTCAATCTCTTTTTGACATTTTTCGCACCTGGAACGATAGGCTTTGTATTGGCCGGAATATCACCGCGTAAGAAGAATTTTCGAAATAAAGTTGTCTTTGCTGGGTGTGGTGCAAATGGATTTGTTCTGGAAATTAAAATTAAGAAAAAAATTTGTTAGCATTGGTATTGCATAGAGTGAAAGTAAAAACCTTCAAACAATCGACTATCCTGGAAAAATTTTGTCTTTTACAGTGAAAATCAACTCATATATAAATCTTTTGTTTTTTCTATGCAGCCAAAGCAAAACTTTCGAAATTTCACATCGGACAAAAACGGTAACCCTCTTCTAATTTACCTATATTTTAAGCATCAAAAACTTCTGTTCACGAGAACTCACGACCCAGATACAATAGGTTATCCTTGCTGTAAGCCATCTTTGGTAGAAATTTGGTTGAAAACCTTGGGTGGTGCTGCCAGCTATGGTAATTTTGGTGTCTTGGGTTTTCCAAATTCGCTCAGGAAAGTAAAGCTTTTTGCCCTATAACTTCCAGTCCAGTCATGAAATCAAAACGAATTTCATATGATATATGAAACTTAATATAGACATTGTTCAAAAGGAATCTGGTAAAAAACCATGATAGGGTTGCCAGCTCTTTGGTTTTGTATTTATTTGCAATATCTTTACTAAGCGATTTTTTCTTAAAATATTGGAACTGTAATAAACAACAAATATTAAGTTTTCGAAAATTTGAAAACTTGCGACTGGTAACCTTAAATTTCTTTGTACCCCTATAACTTCTAACGCAGTCATCGGATCAAAACGAAATTCCCAGAGTAGGTTGATTTCAATGCGAGGCAGCTGTGATATAATACTATTGATACTAGTGAAGGGCTACCAGCGCGAGGCGTTTTTCTATTTTGAAAATGAAAATAAGTTCCCAATGTTTAAATTTTCTAAGTTCTAGAATTTTTTTCTATCCCTGTAACTTTCGACGAAATCATCGAATAAAATCGAGATCGATAGTTATTTAATTTTAACATGAGGCAATTATGGGAGACTTTTAGTTGCAGTGCTGGTAAAGTGTTGCAAGCACTAAGCATTTTCTTTGTTTATCTTATGTTATGCTGCTTTCAAAGTTTTGCAGTGGTTTACTTTCCTAAATCTTGATGTTCCTGAAATCCTTTCCACCCTCTGAGTTTAAATGCATTGTTAAGATCAAAGTGGTTTTGCAATCGAAACAGGTTGGAGCACGTGTGGTAGAATATGCACTCAGAATCTGCACGATTCTTCTACTGTCCATCGCACATTAGTATTTCAAGCGGTTCAGGTGCGCTAGAGTTTGTTTTTTATGTTCTAAGCTTTGCTATTTGTTATTGAACAGTTTAGCTCTAAATAGATTTGGTACTAAATAAATAAATATTCTTACGTCTAACATTAACTTAATATACACTTTTATCACCATTTTTCGTTTGAGTCCCAATGTATGAATCAGGCCGATTTTCCTAAAAATCGTTAATATAATTCAATACTAACTATTTACCACGCACCCAATTTAGAAGCGTCTACGATGACTGTTGCAAACACTTCTTGTCACAACCTATCTCGGTGACGGCTGAATTTAAAATCTCCCAAACAATTGTATTTGTTGCTTTCATTCGATCGAAAGCGGAAAACTATCAGCATGGGATTATCTCAATACTGCTAACATGTAGCGCAGATTATCCGATTGCTTGCTGATCCTATCATCTACTCTGGAGGTGACCCCCCGCCTGAACGCGACTTACTGGCGAGAAACATTGCTGCCAGATAGGCACTGCGCCTTACCCCCTGACAGTTTCTATTTATCCCTAAAATTACCCTAGGTAGCCATAGTGACGTAATTTCCGGGAAATTTTTCGGCATTCTCAAAAACAAGGTTATTTCAATTTAAATTTTTATAGGTGTAAGACTGCCGTCACATGATGCTAACTTCTTTAATGTGAGGTGAAACTTTCCCCCACTCATCCCTTTTTTTTCTTATGTCAGAAAAAGATAGACATGATCTATTTCGAGATTATTATTTATTGAAACATCCGTTCCGGAAAAATGTATTATCAAATTTCAGAATGCCTTCAACAAAACCCCGACTATTTTTTTGCCCTGTTTGTCCCCTGAAGTTTTAAAATTATCCCTAAATCTAGGGTTAAATTCCCTAATATGGCAGCACTGGCAAGAAATTAGGAAGTCACTCCATGCACACCTACAAACCGATGTCCTGGATCAAATCAGAAGTGTGGCCTACAGTATTAACAAAGGTATAGCATGTTCCACATAACCTAAATAAGTATGGGTACATTTGCACGTTTGTTTCAGTATTTATTTTGTTTACATTTGTAAGCGTTTACGTGCGGAGTTGATCAAAATGCAATAAATCCCAGAAAGTCTTTTTTCAATGCACGCTTTTTCAGCTGAATTTTGTTCAATAATATATAATAATTTAATACATTTTTTATTGTTTTTGTTACTTTATCCTAGTTTTCCACACAACAGTTCATAAGAAAGGAAACATACTCATACCAAAAGGTATCCTTAATTCCCTGTGCCAAAATGTTCCCTCTTATCAATAGCCCAGTCATTTTAGCATAAAATAGGGGTCAACCTCGAAATGAGAGAAAATAAGCTGAATTTTCGTATATACATACCTTCATTTTGGCGCTCTAAAAGTTGTCTCAAAAGTCTCATAAAATCTCGTGTCTGCGTCGTAAGTCATTCAAGGTCAAAGATGAGGAAAAAACAGTTTTTCACGATTATCTTGGTTTCTATTGCTCCAATAATGTTAACATCTATTATAAAAATTGTAGCGCATACAATTTGCGACAAATTTTATTTGAAACATTTTTTCATGCGCTCAACCGTTTTTGCGATAGAGGGCGGTGAGCGCGCACTGTAATGCAAGATCAACCGTGAATACCTGTGAATACTAGCTTTAATTTTGAATTCTTTGTATTATTTATCAGTTAGTACATTGTATTTAATAACATTTTATATATTTTTAATATATTCATATAATTACACTTGCCTTCTTTGTGTAATTAAAAATTTATTAAATGAATTACTTATTGTATATGCAAATTTATTGAAAGTAGATTAAGTACAAAAATGGTTAGGACATGATTAAGAAACCCAGGAATAGGGGAGGGTGCTCCAAAATGAATTCCTGGAGCCTATGACAACAATATTGCCACCAGCTTCTGATGAATTACTTAATACTCTATTTTGTAATTGTAAGAATGGATGTGAGGCACGGAGCGGATGTAGAAACTCCGGGCTGCAATGCACTTTAGCTTGTGGCCAGTGTAATGGGGAAGCTTGCCTCAATGTAGTTTCATTGCAAAGTGACTGTGAGCAAGAGAGTGCATTTGACCCTGAAATTCAAGAAGGTCTGAAAACAACAATGCAAGGCAACGAAGATGATGACAATGTAACAAAAATTCCCGAACGTCCAGAAGATGACGATGAAGAAGAAAATTAATTCTTATAGATTTTCACTGCAATTCAATTTAAATCGTAATAAATGTACAGCTGCTGAATAAAATTAAATATATAAACTCGTTTTACTTCTACTCAAAACTTACTTTGAATAAGTTAATATAACTTTAAGATATATAATCATATAAGTATAATATCTAATACCTAAAAACACACAATTTAAAGATAAAATACTAAATTATTTTTCTATCTAAAATCTACTTTTAATAAATTTACATATACAATAAGTATTTTATTTAATTAGTTTTTAATTACACAAAATAGGTAAATATTATTAAATCAATATAATAAAAATATGTAAAATGCTATTAAATACAATGTATTAACTGATAAATAATACAAATAATTCAAAATTCAAGGTGGTATTTACAGGTATTCACGGTTGACCTTGCATTACAGTACGTATGGCTGATTACTGCGGGCTCACCGCCCTCTGTCGCAACAACGGTTGAGCGCATGAAAAAATAATTCAAATAAAATTTGTCACAATATTATAACAGATGTTAACATCATTGGAGCAATAGAAACCAAGATAATCGCAAAAAAAATATTTTTTTCTCACCTTTAACCTAGAATGACTTACGACGCAGACACGAGATTTTATGAGACTTTTGATGTAACTTTGGGAACCCCAAAATGAAGGTATATAAGAAAATTCAGCTTATTATCTCTCATTCCGAGGTTTAGTGATGGGCAAAACCGCTGTTTTCAAATAGCAAAAGCAACTGCTTATGCTATTGCTAAATAGCAGCTTCAAATAGCAGCTAAAAAACAGCAGTCTGCTATTAGTTGTGTCGATGCAACATCTCAGTGGGTGCAACATTTTATTTCATTTGTGATTTCTCGTCGGCTCGGGTTCACGTACTATACAAATTGCAGTTTGTTGGGTTCCCTGTTTTACACGATGTTCCTATTGTGGTTTTGAAAATGCGCGAAGATTTCATACATTTCTCTCATATGTATGATGTATGTACATGCGTGCGTATGTAAAGTAATATGGTATTGAAATTTGTGTCGGAAGAAATATTAAGGAGAATTTATCCGGCTAACAGGGCCATGAGGTGGGTAAATTATACGTAATTAAGGTAGCGAATACAGTTGGATCGCTCTAGGATTTTCACATATTAGGTATTCCTAGTACGTGTACAAAAAAATACCTGTTTCAAAAATACTAGCTAGTATTTTTTGAAGTATGTACATATATACATACAAGTACATGCGCTTTGCAGTAATGAAACGGTATGACATGCCCTCTCCCACCCACAAGACACAAAGTTCCCAGACTAGAATGGTGATGGTGCAAGATGCCCTTGAAAGGATTCCGAGTCATTAGTCCGTGCACCGTGTAACTTTCCAATGGTCGGTCACTTATTTGGCAAGTTTTTCTCCAATCTAGGAGCCATTTAAGGGCAAACAATCAAATTCAATCAGTTTAATTTGACTTTCACTTTCTTACATTCACAAAACACCTCCTGTATTCGTTCAAATTACCAATGTCGACAAATATATTAAGATAGGGCCAGTTAACACTATTGCCTTCTATATGACTTTTCATCGGTCGATCTCTGATACCAAACTTTTCATAGTTAATATAAAACAGTTGGTTTTCCACTTGGCCTCACTGAAGCATGAAATTTTTCGAAAATTTTATTAAGAAATGATAAAAAAAATATTTCGCCATTAAACATGCACCTACTAGGGGACCAACCTCTTTGGAAAGGCTGGACAGGAGTCCAGGAGCACCTTATTTCCTGCGGTCTCATAAATTTTACTTTCCGTTACACTTCACCTTCAGGTTTTCCGGAAGGTTTTCCGGCGGATTTCATTTTGCCGTATTTTCGAAACTAGGCTGCTTTGACCCAGGCTAGTATGGAAATTTCGCCCGAAACAACTCAAATAGGTCCCCGAGTTCAAGCTAAAAATAAAATTTTTTTTGTAATAAATGGACATTTTTGCCCAATTTCCCCTATCAAAAATTTTTTTTCGTCCTGAAAATATCAGTATTGTACACCCCGACCACTTTCAACCATCGAAAGCGCCGTAAAGGCAGTTTTTGCCAAACTATTGTCAAAAAAAACCCTTACTCCCCTACACAACCCAAATTTTTGTATCACAGCAATAGGCCTTGACCCGTTATGACCGAAACCACTCTTACCCAAAATTGGCCGATTTTGCCCCATTTCGACTTATTTTATCCTAAAAACTTTTTGAATATTTGAAAATACTCGTACCTAGTATATTTGAATTTCGTACTAGGTACTGGCTGTTCCAAAAAAAAACACCTATTCCAGTATATACGCTTCATATCTACTGACTATAGCAATACTTATACAAAAAGCAAACAGATATCAAAATCAAAAACTAACAAAACTTCCATTCAACATAAATCCCCAACTGAAAACGCATAATGAATCAATTACCTAGCATGCGAAATAATCTTCGTATTCAATAAACTCGTAGCACCCAGTTAGCCGGACAATGCACGAAAAACAATCTGCGTACAGGTAGCGAAAGACTCGCTACAGCACACCAACGAATGGTAAAAAAACTAGCATCACGAAAACCTTACATATTAAACAGCAACAGCTGTTTGCTGTTTGTCGTTGTTCGTCGATGCTGTGGTCGGCTTTGTTATATTGCTATTCCAATAGCATGCCAGATAAATAGCATGTTATCAGACTAAACAACAGCAGGCTGCTATTGCTGTTTGAAAATAGCAGTTGAAAACTAGCAGTCTGCTATTTAGCATCCCATCACTACCGAGGTTGATTGCTAATTTGACTGGACTATAAATGATTATCTCCCAGTCTTCTGTAGCAGCCTTTGGCATATGCTTTAAAACAAATTTACTCGGAAAACTATAGGTCCAACCAGTGATGATTCTGAGTACGTACGTACGCATATTCGCCGAAACCATATGTCCCATATGTCGCATCCATACATAACTTTCCGATCAGACAGAAAAGCGGCATGCTCATTAAGCAACCTTTTGCTCAATTGTTGCTATGAGCTGTCCATACGTAAAGTGGTGATGATATACGACTTGACATACGTTCGCATATACGTGGTATGGGCCTTTTTACGCTTGTATTCTTGATGCACTCCTGAAACTGGCTTTACAACAATCAACATTTCCACACTTTTATTCTTCAGCAACGGAACCGTTGCCGATTATGCATATGAATGTGTGCGTGTTGTTGTTTTCTCATTTCGACTTGAGTGTTTCCTGAAAAATTCCTGACCCATTGAACTATGTTTATAGTTGTGTTAGTGATTTGCATCAGCTTCAATCAGTTTCAAAAGTGATGAAAAATTCTCTCCAAGTGCATCACTTTTTGTGGAGATTTCCCCTCGATTCTTCTGCCCCTTGCCCAGAAAACCGGTTTATAGGACTGTATCAAGAATACAAGTCTAAAAAGGTCCTATAGGCACTAATGTTCACTCGTGTTTGTAGATGTAAAAAAGTGGCATTTTTGCTCAGAAACCGGTCGGTTTTGACATTTGCTTATGTTCGCAGACTTATGTCTGGTTACGACTTATCCTAGTCCAAAAACAAACATACATACGTGCATACATAGAAAACCAGACTATCCGTTTTTAGAAAACTCACCCAATTATCTATCTACACTCCACAAACCAACGACTGCTGATATTAATTATCCAGTATCGAACAAGCAAAGGATATTTTACATTCCCCGAAGCCAAATCGTTTATAGTGATTACATAACATAATATGTTTACTCAATTCGTCGTCGGGTCGTTGCAATTGGAAATCCCTTAGCATTCAAAAAAAATACAATCTGAAATAGCTCAGCTGAATCGAAAATAAATCTCACGAAAGCAAGCAAGAAAAAACTTTAATAAACTTCTTTCATTTTCGATATGCAAGCATTTCTTTTTCCAACGTCAAACGACATTAATTCTGTATCGATTTGGGTAATTCAGCGATGATATCATTTTCCATAAGATACGCGCCGCGACAGAGTTTCCACAGCTCTAGCAGTCCTGACAGCTACTATACTATGCTCTTCCTTCGAAGCCACCACCGCTTTCCTACCCGCAGAATATTCGTCGTATGAAGCATTAGCAGCAGTGAAGAAATCAGAACTTATCGTCCCCGCACGAACGAATCGTAGCTACAAAATATCATGGAAGAATGAAATATAACTGGATGATTTGGAATTCGTTTCGAACACACAAGAGTTTCTTCCCGTTTTTTTCGATTAAACATTGCTACGGAATCGACCCATTATAGTCGGAAGTCTTGCATATCGTTGGTGGAACGATTCAATGGATGTGTTCGGAAACATTGTTCGAAACAGATATCTTTGCTTTCAAGAATTTCTTTGCAGGTTTATCTGCTAATGGTATAAATAGAAAATCGGATTTTCCAATGATTTCGAACAATGTTTACACACCAAATACAGTTGGCAGTCAGGACTTACAAGAGAAGAGAGCGGTGAACTGCAGAGTCAGACTGTCCTTCGTCTGGTTGGCTCCGAATCTTTGGCCAAACGCATGTAGATAGACTTTGTTCTTGCACTCGCTGACTAGACCAGAATACTAGAGCCCTACCACTACCACGCCACAGGACTAAGAATAAGTCAACTCAATAAAACATCAATATTGCGGAACAAGGCCAAGTTTGCGAAGCGAACGAGAAATTACGAAAGCAAACAACAGTCGATTGGCAGATCAAATCATTCCTGCTCTTCCTAAGGCAATTGAATTGCACGGCTGCAAACAACAAGGACCAAGACACTCAGTTGGATTGTTTATTTGCTGCGTGGAACGAAAGGAATGATCAATGCAAACAAGCTAGCCTGAAAAGGTAACAGGGCCAAGGAAGAAATTGAAAATCGCTCAGGGGTCCCAAAGGTGAAGTACCTTATTAGTCGAACCAGTAGCACAGAATCCCAAAAGAAGAAAGAGTTTTTTGATTGAACACTTCTCAGTTCATGTCGCCAACAAGTCTCCAAGCTAATTTTGCTTAATTTCACCATAAGTCAAGGACGACATTAACCCAAAAAGGTCTAAATCTCAAGATGTTGCTTTTGCCGTCATCGTTCTTGTAGTTGTCATGTCGTTTCGTGTCGTGTTGTGTAGTGGCATCGTGAAAGGGTCCTTCTGTCAATACCACTGGAGCAACGAAAAATCTCTTTTCTGTTCTTCTTTTTCGAGCCTTTTTTGCATACAAATTACATGATTTTCATTCAAAATCCTTTTTCCTCCACACACTGCGAATATGTTATATGAGGTCGTTCTCTGCACAGCTCATAATACATGCTTTACATGCTTGTTCTCGGTTTACATGCTTGTTCTAACTTTACATGCTTGTAGTTCTTCCTTAAAATCATATACGTTTACGATTCCCAGCGAAATTCTAGCAAGGCCTAATGACAACGATATTTGGGGCAGGAGGAACTCAACCGGGTAAGAAGGATAACCATGCGTGGGCGGAATTTTGAGCCGAGTGGTCAGACTTCATAAATGTATGAAAACGGATACCCAGATTTTCTCTTTGTTCGTTTGCCCGCATCATAAAACGGGCAAACCGAAGCGAATAAGTTAAACTTTATATGCCCAACATGTCAAAAACATTAAATTGATGGATAAAAATGATAACTGACGCTTGTTTGTGTACAAAATGCTTTAGAATCTTTACTGTTCGTGAAATGGAGCACCAAGAAAGAGAAAAATATGATAAATACGTAGTAGACGGCTCGCTGAACAAAAGGATACAACAAACAAATGACTATGGAAACGGTCTACAAACTACTTGAACTTTGTTTGGCATAAGTGAATGATGGTTGCATAATTGAATCGTACATTAGTGTTGCGTGAAGAAATAGCAAAAGAACTTGAAGCAGATGTTTGAAAAAATAAGAAAGTGAAATTTTAAAGTTTGCTTTTAGAAAATTATAGACTTGCAATATATTGCATCGGAAATAGTGGTAAAATCTTGAAAAATTTGTAATTGAAATATAATCACAGTCGCTTCACATAAACAGTGTGCACCCTTTATGATTGTCTTAAGAAAAGTCATAATGCTTGTCGACTGCATCTGACAGTCAAGAAAGATTCGGTACTCAAAGAAGCAATGTTTGCATCTTAGTCGGAGTTTCAGGATAGCATTGCTTTTGAACTTATTTAATCTGTAGTCCTCGCTTTACAATCACCAGAGGTGGTCTTTGGATCTGACGTTTACACGAGACTTATTTTGACCAAGGGTTTTATTTCCGGCTAAAAGCCGAGCATATGCCCGGTTGTTGTGACTCCTGAGCACAAAGGAGGTATGGGTAGTCCCCACCTTTTACCATTCGTGACTTCAACACATCATAGATCCAAGTAAAACTGGTAGCATTTTCTGAAACCGCAGCCGAGCCATCAATCGGATAAGGGGAATAACATGTAGTATACGAATATATGCACGTGCCGTAACTATCTCGGCTGATGGAAGCCGGAACTTAACCTACTCGTAGTGACTACGGGCAACGACCTTCTTTCAGAAAAGGTTGACGAATATTTTCACGCTAGTCTCATCCAAGTAAGGTTGGCGTTAAATGCTTTCCGGAGCAATTATCCCGAAACCATCAACAAGCCACGGAACTGGATTGATACCGCGAACGAAAACGGCTAAACGATTTGAACATTTTCTCATGGAACATTAGGTCGCTCTACAGAGCTCGAACTGTCGATGCTCTGTCTCAATATAAGGCTGATATAACAGCAATACAAGAGATCAGATGGACAGGTAATGGTGTTTAGAAAGAAAGAATATGGCATCCAAAACACCATGTAGGCTACTTCGTCAGCCAAAAAATGAAATCTACCATCATCGGCTTTACCGCTATCAATGGAAGGCTATGCATCTTTCGCGTGCAAGGCAAGATTGCAAACATCAGCCTCATAAACGTTCACGCACCTACGGAGGAATCTACTGACGATGAAAAAGAATCGTATTATGAACAGGTCAAGCAGATCCCAAGGCATGATGTAAAATTCATCCTTGGAGATTTTAACGCCAAAGTAGGTGAGGAGCCGGTATTCAGGCATTACGCAGGCACCCATAGTTTGCATGAGAACACTAATGACAACGGACTTCAAGTCATAGAACTGGCAGCATCCAAGAGCTTGGCCATTGCGAGTACCAGGTTCCCGCGTAAAGATATCCATAAGGCCACCTGGATATTGCCTAATGGATAGACCAGGTGTTGATAAATCACCGCCACTACTCGAACGTATCGAAGTGCCAACTTAGACTCGGACCACATCACTTTGGTATGGGACGAGCGCGATTGATTTGCATAGAAGCATTGCATCCGCGAACCAGGCTCGAATCAACACGGCTGCCTTACGCAATGAAAATACTAGTAACACCTTTGGTTTTGCGTTAAGACTCGCCCTCGAAGAGCTCGATGAAGGGAGAGTAATTCCTGGGGCCAGGATGCCGGGCGCAAATGAGAAGTCGACACGCTTTAAGAATACTGTCATTAGTACTGCTGACGCCATCTTAGGCAGTAGTCGTGAAGATCGCAGCGACTGGTTTGCTGATGGATTCAAACTAGCGACTGAACGTCAGAATGTTGCATACCGGGCAATACAGCAATCTCATAGAACGCGGGCACGTGAGGAGGAATATAAAGAGCTCAGAAGAACAGAGAAGAGACTTCACAGACAGAACCAGAGAAAAAGACCGGATCTGTGAAATAGTAAGAACTAGAGAGCAAGATTCGCACCAGGCGCGAAAGTTCTACCAAAAAGTCAGAAACATGGCGCGGTACACATCACGCTGTACTTACTGTAAGGGTAAAGAGGGTAATCTGATCACCGACCCTGAAAGCACTCTGGAGCGATTGGAAGATCACTTTAGTGAATTGCTAAACGGTCATTTTAACGAAGAATTGGAGGCTCCATTAACGCAAGGAGAAACCTTATGCTGCCGCCACCAAGAATAGATCAGAAACGAAGAGCCATAAGTCGGCTAAAATTTAACAAAGCCCCTGGAGCTGATGGCATATCAACTGGATTGATTAAATATGGAAGGCGCACATTACAACAAGCAAAAGAAGGAGGAGCATGAAAGATGCCAGAAGGTTGGCGCAAAGATATAATACGCCCCATACAAAAGAAAGGAGATGTAACTATGTGCAACAACTATAGGGGTATAACATTGCTGAGTACTTCCTATAAGATACACTCTTCTATCCTGTAAGAACGGTTAGCCCCATACGCTAAAGCCATTTTTGGACAATATCAATGTGGCTTTATCCCAGGCAAATCAACAATTGATCAGATCTTTACTCTCAGGCAGGCAATGGGAAAATGTCTGGAATGTCAGCTAATCTACGGGTTAGCACTAGAAATTTAGTGATAGTTCCCATTTGCAATAAATCGCACTTTAGTCGCTTTTACAGCATTGTTGCTCCTCGTCTATTTAACCTTTTGCCACCAAATATTAGAGGCGAGTCCAGAAAGACAACGTTTTCGAAAAAAATCAAATCTTGGCTCTTTTCAATTGATCACTTGGGCGTTGAAAAACTGTTGAATTCCTTAATATAACCTTTGCATTTGTTTTCAATATTATTTTTTGCTATTTTTCTCTATCTACGGTCTTTTATATCTTAGTTTAATTTAAGAGTCCCCCACCATAAATTGACGATTCATGTTTTTTTTCTACCTTTTTGATTTTGTTGAATTTATTATAGCTGTAAGTTTATGCACATGAAATAAAGACTATTATTATTATTATTATTATTATTATTATTATTATTAATTCAACATTCAACTGTACCATCTATTCATAGACTTTAAGGCCGCCTTTGATAACATAGCCAGCGTAGAACTGTATGAAGCCATGAGAGAGTTTGGCATTCTAAACAAACTAACACGATGGTGTAGGTTAAGCATGACCAAAGTAACAAGCCAAGTTTAAATAGCCGGATTGCTATCGAGACCGTTCAACATCTTCAATGGGCTCCCACAAGGGGATGGTTTGGCTTGCCTCCTCTTCAACCTGGCGTTGGAAAAAGCAATCCCAGACTCTGGCATGTCAACGGGAGGGAACATCGTCACCCAGTCCTGCCAGATACTGGCTTATGCAGATGATATAGACAGAATTGGAAGACCAGAACTAGCTGTACGAGAATCCTTCATGCATGTCCAGCGAGCGGCACAAAAACTGGGGCTGCATATAAATCAAGGAAAGACTAAGTACATAGTGGCAGCATCTGCAGGAAGAACACCTAGAAATGGACAAACTTTCAGGGTATTTGAGCATGAATTTGAAGTAGTGCCATCTTTCAACTACTTTGGGTCGATCGTAACAGCCATGAGTTGTACGCTATCTACCTAGAAGCAGATATAATTACGAAGATAAAGTTCGGTAGACTCTGGTGGGCTGGACACCTAGCTCGAATGAGCGGAGAGGATCCTGCTCGGAAAACCTTTGGGCAGATTTTACGGCTGAAGATAGCGTGGGAGACCTTGTTTTCACTGGAAGGATGGCACTGGAGGGATGGCGTTGGCCAGGACGCTCGAAATTTAGGGGTGCCCAAATGGATGGCATTGGCTCGCGATCGGGTGAGGAGGTAAAACTACTAGAACATTTGCGTAGAAAACTAAGGGACCGAGTCTTGAGTACTCTGCAAATGACACTCTATCTTCTTAGCCGCGTTCAAGAGGTAAATTGCAAAGGTAGAATGCTCCAATCAAAAGTAGATTTGATTATTAAGATAATTAATCGCAGCTTTGATTGGTGAACGTTTAGGGGCATCCCGTAATTGTCATGTAAATCTAACTTTGTTTTTTCAACTTTTTCGAAAGCCTTACTGAAGCCTGGGTAGCATGGATCAATTTGGTAACCCTTCTCCATTTAATACAGACTGAGAACTAAAATTTTCAGACTTGGGATCAAATAATATAAAAAAAAACTTTAACGCAACAGAACCGCTACAAAATTGATTTTCGAAGAAATTGTCTTTGAGGGCAGAAAGGTCATGTAAGACTTTGATTCGATGACAGCATCAAAAATCAAAGGGTAGAAATGTTTTCATGGTAACCATTTGTATGAATTCCAAAATTTGGGAAAGTAAAATTCTTGATATATATGTGTATTATAGGACGCATATCATTTAACAGATTTATGACAGCATCTTCTATAGCATATATGATGAAAAAAGGCTCAGTGCTGGCAACACTTTTCCAACGCACCAGCCATAAGCCTACCATACAGGCTTATGCTTAAATCAACCTATCCTTTGAATTCCTTTGAATTGACTTCGTTGGAAGTTTTGGCGATTAAACGATGTTTAGGGTCGCCATCCGAAAAATTTCCAAAATTCGGTAAATTTAAACATTGGTTGCTCATTTTTATTGTAAATGTTTTGCGTATGAAAATACAATGGAAGCATCTGATGGTGCAGTATTTACGAACATATCTGGTGCTCGCAACACTGTCTTAGCATCACAGCCAAAAATATACTAAATCTGCTTCACGTTAAGTTAAACCCACCCTGTGAATTTAGTTTCGATTGGATGACTGCGCTGGAAGTCATAGGGGTGAAAAGAATTTTATTTTCAAAATTTTGAGTCATAAATATTTGTTGCTAATTGTCATTGCAGGATAATTTCCATTTTGAAATTTAATGACAACATCGCTTTGTAAAGCAATGCGAAAAATATTCAAAATTTACCATAGCTGGTAGCTCTTTCGCCATTTTTCAAAGAAATTCCGGAGAAATTTTGTTACAGCAAGATCCATTTACCACATGAATAACGTTATGATCTCATGATTAGATCGTAAGTTATAGGAGAAAAAGCTCTATTTTCCTGAGGAAATTTACAAGATTTTGGCGATAAAAATTACCATAGCTGGCAACTCTATCCTAGTTTTTCAACCAAATATTTACCAAATTTGGCTTAAAGTAAGGCCCAACTACTATGTAAGCTTTGTTAAAATTTAATAGCTGAATCAGAAGCTTCTTAGCGATTTTTCAAGATGGCGCCACTGCCATAGGATTGCATTCATTTCAAAATCGATTGGATCCGATCTGGTCCTAGCCAGTACCAATATGTCCTGTAAATTTCACATTGATCGGATTTTGGAGTGCGAAATATAGAAGTGATTTGGTGACGGATTTCTGTTCTTCTGCAACGCGAAATTTAAACAATCTTAATTTGACATGGCGAACGATGTAATAATAATGTTAGCTACCAGATGTTACTGGTAGTCTAGAATATATTTAGGTGGAGATTCTGAACGCACCCATCAATGTATTTCACCATTGTATAGGGAGTGCAGTAGTTGAGCATCAACAACCATTGTGACAACATCGAAAACATTAAATAAACAACGCATTAATATTCGGCAATTAAAGTTAATTTTTTAATTTATAATAATTGAACAATTAAAATAGACAAAGGTAAAAATTTATCAATAAATAGAATTGCCCTCAAATTCTACTCAGCAAAATTATGAGTCTAAACTGCCCTACGTAGCATAAACGTCCTATTTGCATTTCAGTAATTAATGAGTTATTTACAGATTTGTGTTTTTGTATGTGTTCTAGATAGATGGAAAGGGCATTTTCCACTGTTGATTTTTACATATTTGCACAAAAGATAGGTTTTTCATATTTTTTAGAACTATGTAATAGATCCAGTGCTAACTCGAAAATGGTAAAAAAAAATTTCAGTTAGCGGTTGTGCTACGGAGGGCAGTATAGTCGCTTAGTTTATTTTTCAATAAAGTGCCCCGTAGTTTATTTTACATTTTTCATATAAAAATTGTCACTATGCAACGTATTATGATGATCTGAAACACTGCAGACTGCCAATGGTCAGGGCCAATAGGTTTTAAAAAATATTTCATTCGTGTTTTTTACAGAAAAGACCCTAAAATAGTTAGAAATAAAAGCCCTAATTACCTACATTTTACCTCCTTGTTTCCATATAGGACCGGTTAAGGCGAGCGGTGTTGTGCTTTGCCAGCACAAATTTGCTGGACGATGGTGCTCGCTGTAAGTTTAGACGAGCGGTGTTTTTCTGTGCTAGCACACAGTTTTTGATGTGCTTTACAATTGATAGCTCATTATTTTGTGTTGTTCAAACGAGAAATAAAACATTGTGTGTAAGATGTGTTCAAATGGAATTGTGAATCGCGTATTATTTGACATTTAAAAACATAAGAATCGAAAAATGGATTCTAGTTGCAGTGAAGGAGAATATGAAGCTCTAACATTAAGTTTATCAAATGCTATTAAATCTGTATGCGAGAAAAATAAATTAGCATCACTTATTCTTGCTAACTCTATAATTGCCTTATAACTAATGACAGACCAAAAGCAAAGACGCAAAATTTGGGTTAAAATATGGAGAGAAAATAGAAAATCCAAAAGTTCCTATTTGTTCCTAGCCAAAGAATTGAAACTTCAAGATGAAGATTCGTATAAAAATTATTTGAGAATGACAGACGAGGCTTTTATGTATAGAGAAGGATTTATAAGGTCAGGATACTGTTATGAGATATGCGATATTGCCTAAGGAAACTTCAATTTTGCTCCGGATCGCACACAAGCTAATTGCCTCATTTAGACTTTTCAGTTTCAGGTAAATGTTTTGTAAACTTTTTTCCCCTTTATATAGTTTCTGTGCCAACGATTACATAAATTTGTTTGCACTCGTACTTGAATAATAACAAAGTTATTTATTCCCGTTATCATAGTTATTAAATTGTCCGACATTTTCACTTTCAATTTCGATCAAGCTTTATCGATGCGCTCTACTGAACGTCTCAAAGCAGACTAAATCGCACTTTCCAACAAAAAATATTGAATAGTTATTTTGCAATGATTATACAAAATGATTTATACAATGATTATACAAAAATGATAATACAATTCCTGAAAGTTATGCCAGTATTCATTTAAGACCTACAGTGCCAAGTGAAGCAATGGAAATTATAGATAAATTAAAAACCAATGTTTCTCCAGGTGTCGACAATTTCACATCCGAAGACATCAAAATGCTTAAACATGATATAGCGGAGATTCTATCAAAAATTATTAATAGTCATTTAAAGACAGGTTCTTTTCCTTCTTGCCTTAAATTAGCACAAATAACACCAATCTTTAAGGGAGGTGATTCTTCGAATCCTTCTAATTATCGCCGAATTGCCGTTATCAGTGTTATGAGCAAGATGTTTGAGAGAATCTTTAATTCCCGTATAGTACAACATATCAATGAGGCAGCAATTTTGGCTCCAATACATTACGGTTTCCAAAAACACAGCAATACAATAGCGGCCACATTAGACGCGGTCCAATTGATTAACAGTTCATTGGATAAAGTTAACATGTAACATTCACTTTTGTTGATCTCAAGAAGGCCTTTGACACTATTGACCACAGAATTTTACTTCAAAGTCTCGAAAAATATGGCATTAGCAAGAAGTTTAATTCGATAATTAAAGATTATTTATTGGATAGGCGGATTGTGACAAAACAATTACAGTGCATCAGTCGGGAACGTTTCATCAATATAGGCATACCGCAGGGATCAATTCTTGGATCAGTACTAATCATCCTATATGTGGTGAACTGCATCCAACATCTCCAGCTGTCTAGCAAATTTGCTGATGACACACTTCTTTTATATTCTAGTAAGGATGAACCATCTCTAGAGTATAAAATTAATAGAGATCTAAAAACATATCAAGTGCGGCTTAGGCATAGCAAACTGCTTATCAACGTCAACAAGGCCAAGTACATCATTTTCCAGCAGAAAAACAAATGTTCTATAAACCCCTGTATTCAGATAAACGGAATTTGTCTGGAAAAGGCTGAATCAATGAAATATCTTGACTTAATCCCGGATGAGAAAATGTCATGGGTACACCACATTAACCACATCAGACATAAAGTCACACCAATGATTGCATCCTTAAGAAAATTTGAATTCTTAAAAACCAGAACAAAATTAATAATGTTTAATGCTTATATACTTTCAACTATCACAAACGAATTATTTTATGGAGTCAGACATAAAAGCAAAACATCGATTTGATTGGAAGACTTATTTTGAAACCAATTAAAATTATGTTTAGAATGCCGACTCCAGCACCAACAGTTACTGTGTACACTCCAACAGAATTGCTACGTATTCAACTACTAATTAATTTTGAAAGAGAAAACTGATTTTTAGCATCCTGAGCAACGATCTGAAATGGCTGAACAACCCCCGGACTAACTAACCGAAAAACCAGAACTGCTAGAAATCTATCTCTTGCAATTCGAAGAACGGATGGATTGAAGATGGATCCAATACAAGAGGCTATTGCATATTACAAATCATTACCGAACTCGGTCAAATCAGCAAAAAACATAATATTGTTCAAGGTATACTTGAAATCTTACAGCAAAAACACCAATCCTTAATGAAGAGGATACCAAATTTTTTTGTAGACTTTTCTCTGGACACATGTCAATGAGGACAAACATATAACTTAGGGTATGAAGTGTAATTAAAATTAATAACAGTTGTATCTTCCCTTATACCAATTTTCAATTGTCTGGGAAGTACTAGGACAATACACGGACCGTGCATACTGATTGAGTCATGGAGAGAGTGGAAGAAAGGAGAGAAAAAAATATAAATTTCAATTCATTAATTTCTGATGTAAAAATACAGCAACAGTTTTTTCTTTTACTTTTCATTGTTAAGGAAGCAATGCTCAGCTATTTCATTTCAATTATATGTATATACGCATTAATCCCAAAAAGAAAAGTATGAAAACAAATATGAGAAAAATTAGGCTGGTAAAACAATTTCTTTTCACACTGAAGATTAATGAATAAACTAATTCTAAAAAAAACCTAACTGTAATCACCAAAGTAAATTTCTAACTGACTCTCAATGACGATAAAAACAATATACAAAGAAAAAAACACTTACCTACGCAATGGTATAACTCGCGTATTTTTCTGAAGTGACTGATACGAAAACGGTGGGACCCAACGTAAATTCTATACAATAAGAAAAAAAGTCAAAATGTTTGAGGACTGATCAAAAATATTTATGTCTGCTCTTAACTTGATTTCCTCGTCCAACGGACTGTCGAAGTACTTTTCCACTCACATAGCCACCATTATCCTTCAGAACCATTCTTTCCCCTCTTTAATAGAAATTATCTTGTTTTTTGCTCTTTTTCTTCTAAAATAATATATTTTCAATGCTTCGTGTGTTTTTTTTTAGCTAAATAGAATAAGGTTTCTTATAAAAATATGCTGGCTGCTGAAAATACGAAATTCAAAAAAAATATATGTTTATTTGAATTGTCAAGTCATGACAAATATCTGATAGGATTAACCGAGCTCACTAGCGTTGCATTTTTTGATAAAAAAAAAGAAATGCATTTTTTTGTTTACTACAGTGCAAGGTTCTAGAAACTGCATGGCTTTTACAATTGTTTTGCTGAGCAAGGCCAATATGTCTGACCTATTGATCAAACATTCAATCTTCTATCTGAAGTCTATTCGCAGCCTTCTCCATCATCAAATCCAACAACTGTTCGAAAATAACTATCACCAGTCAATTAACCGAAAAACATCTCCATCTTGCTATCACTTCTTTATGAACTCATCGTGACTCATCAAAGTCCATCCTTCAACGCATACATCTTACTTGCTACGTCAACTTTTCGCTTCTCTTTGCCGTCAATCAGGAAATCATCTTTTCATTTCGTTTAGAAAATCATCCTCTATCTGCCTATTTGTGGTCTCCTTGTGCCGTCATGCCGCTTCAGCTAATGTTTACAACTAATTGAATTCGGCATTTAATCGAAAAACATACGCTACCTTCATTACTTCTATTGCCATAGAAAGTGGTTGTGTGTGTATATACACACCCTATTTAGATAACCACAGAATCTGTTTCAAGCTTTTGTATAACTCCATTATTAATCCCGATGGAGCGGAAATCATCTGGCGCCACACAGAATAGTTTCCATTGGCAAAGTAAAAATGATGCGAGTTCATCTCTTACGCTGTGTATCATATATCACAACAAATATAGATAGAGTTGTTTGTCCGCTAGAGTGTATCGCACTAGGATAATGCCTGTAGTATTCATAGAAACACAGTTCCGATATTCAAGGCAGATATTGCCGCCTCAATTCACATAACTCCCAGCCACTTATATTGTTGTCGGTACAGTGTTATTCAACTTTAAGTTCTTTTTGTAGAACTAACGGAGTTCTTTGGTTATAGTTCCGTGGGACCGATGAATTCTGAGAAGGAAATTCAGCACTATTTTCGTCTGGTGTCATTTTAGTGGAAATGATATCCGGACTCCTATGTTCATCCTTACAATATCTTTCATTTTTTACTCCTTTCCATTCCTTTCTCGAAAAATACATTCCTGGAATGTCAGCGTTGCTGCGCTTGTCTTAATAAATCTTCACCCCATTTTTCAAAACATTTATCTTTGTACTCAGTAGCTCGGAACTTTTTCACATTTCTTTGTAATTCCAGCTTTTGTCTATATATTGAACAAAAACATGCACATATAAGTTGACTCTAACAGTGCATATATCTTACTCAACACTTGATTTTATTGTCTTTATATTTTCAGAGGAAGACTACGATGCCTTTTGCCTGGCCTATATGTTCACCTATCGGGACTTCGAAATGGGCACACTTGGCTTAGCATGGACTGGTGACCTGAAAAATGCTGGTGGAGTATGTGAAAAGAATGGGGTAAGTTGTCCCGATATGTATGTATATGTCAATAGATTAGAATAGCGACAAATTGAAGAGAAGAAATAGAAAGTAAGGAAAGCAATTGATGGCTGTCAGCATAGATATACAAGCAAAAATGAAAAATAGACAGGTATCAGGAAACTAAGCTGTGCCAAACTGAATGAATAGTGTGCGGATGATTTGTTTTTCGAGATAGATAGGCTTGAAGTTAATGAACTCTTAGAATAAAAGAAACTAAATACAAAGATCGAACAGTGGTTGTGGGATAGACATTGATATTCATGACACTAATGGGACTTTCGGAGAGAGTTATTGACTGTCGATTTGAGCAGAAACAGGGTTTTTCATCTGATCTTGTAATCTAAAATTATTGCGCCGCATTGAAAATCTATATTACATATGCTTTTGACCTTATTTAGTTCAAGTGATCATTTAAATTAAAATTGGTGGTATTATATTTGTTTTTTAACCTGTATTTGAAGTACTTCATACATGCCGAAAAAAGGAAATTTTATGCTAAGCTACAAAGTGGTTAATGCAAACTATAGATTAATGAACACGAAAGACATTTATAAGAAATTAAATATGAAACAAAGAAGCAAAGCTTTTAATAACTGAATAATTTTCTTCTCGATACATAAAGCGTAGGAGACAATAACTTTGCATCGAAATATAAAATCGTAAACTTGAAAAGAATTTTACGTATCTGCTGTGAAGTAATATTAAAAAAATAAATATATCAATACTATCAATGTTAATATGATGCTGAAAGGTTATTTTGACGGCGCTAGGGCCTAAAAATTTGATCGATATAATCGCGCCCAATGTGGGTAAGCAATAATTAAACTTTATCTTGAAGTTGATTTATCTGAATATCTTTTCAAATTCACTTAAATATTTTCGGTTTAGTTTTATTTACAGAGTTTCTAAATATCTAAAATCAATAATCTTTCTTTTTGAATTGTTTTTATATATGCTTGAAAATGACCATGCAAAATTGAAACGAGTGCCATGTTTGATTGTCAAATAGCAAAAACATTGTTTGTACTAAGCAAAAACACATTGTACTTTGGTAAACTATATGATTATACTTCACGTCAAGGTCAAGCCACTTTGAAAATTTCGCTTTGATCCGACGGCTGCATTAGAAGTTAAAGGGGTAAGAGCATTTTTGGTGCTACCACCCGCGAAAATTTCAATGTTTTCGATTTGATATTTTATTTGATTTTAATTACCACAGCAAGCTATGGTATTTAAAAAAACCAGCACTAAACAATTTTAAGGTACAGTGAACGTGTAGATAGTTCACTGTAACTTAAAATTGTATGGTGCCAGCTTTTTTAAATACCATAGCTGACAGCCCCAACCTAATATTTCAACCAAATCTTTATCAAACTTGGCTTAGAATAGGGTCTAGTTTTTTCTTACTAATTTTTTGAGAAGTCACCACTACTACAGTTTTTATTTTTGAATTAAATTACTTCTATTAGTGACTTGTTTATGTTAGACAGATGTAGAGAATATCTCTACTACATTTCTATATTTGACACCATTTCAACGGCATTCTCGATTAGTGCATTTCTGTATGAAACTCTACTATCATAATTCAATTTGATCTATTCACCATGCAGATTGGAACAGAGAGAGCGTTCTTGCAATGCCATGAGTAGATTTTGGATTCTCTATCAGTTGAAAATATTGTCACGGCCATTTTTCGTGATTGAATTATGTTGGACGTGTGTGAGGAAGTAAAAATATTATTTTCATATTGAAAGAAAATCAAGAACTGAAAATATAGTAGTAACAAGTAAAATATAGTAGAAATCAAAGAGAATTAAGTGCAAATAATTTTATTATATATTAAATATATAATAAGTTAAATGCGTTTATTATTATTGCTTTTATTATTATTGTTATGTGTATTATTGATGTAAATACCGGGATATATATGTATGATTACATATGGTTTTATGAATAGGGCAGATACATTTTTTTTTATTTTTGTAGCGGCAGAACTTTTGTACTTAAACTTCTCTTACCAATAAAAAAAATTCCACGAATAAAATATATTGTCGACAGAAAAAAACAATGGATTCCGCTGCGTTTAAAACCTTTAGCTGAAAGCTCGGCACTTTTCGGATTGACGTCCAAGCAAGCAGCATTACAAACCTTCCCAACGGGAAAAGTAACGCTTCGGCATATATTCGGTAAGCATTTCGCGTAATGCGTGGAAGCATTACCGAACCATTGCATGTTTATTTCTTTACTTTGATTTCTTTTTAACATTGCATGTCCTAGGCTGGGAAGATTTCTACAAGAGGAAAGTTATGCTTTTAGCTTTATAGCTTTATGTATAAGAGCTTTTTGGGAAGTACGACATCGTATTCTCGCATTTCTGTCATCTAGGGTGAATACGAATTGAAGCTTTGGCCGGCGGCCGATCGTACCTCTCTCAAAATGTATGGTTATTGCATGCTGAGTGATTGTGACGCTTATTATAAATTCCAATTGCGTATTCTCGCAGCTACTAGGGGTAATTATTACTCTTGTTTTTCATGCATTTGACTTACCCGTGATGATCTGAAATACTCCGAAATTGTAATTTTTCCGCTTTATATAGCACACCACTAATAGCCGATGTATGCTCGCAAGTTCTTTTCTCCTTATTTCTGCGAGTGATGTTCATTGGCCAGTCATTGACTTTTGGAAAACCCCTTCCAAGTGGATTAGATTTTCATTATCAAGAATGTTTGCTGCATATATTCTGTCCGGAATGCATTACAGCGATTCCCGTTGGGTTACTTCCCAAGCGAATGCAAAAGCAGTCTTTCAGACAGAAGCACCTTTGAATCTCCTATTTCCATTCCAAATATTACCGTTCCATTCTTCCACACCCATTTCATAAAAGATTTTTCAACTGCACTGTTCATAAACTACCAAATTCAATCTTTAGAGCTCTGCATAGTGTGTTTGCTTGACGTCATAACATAGAAATTTTTCTCTACTCAAAAACGGGCCTAGTTCTACTAGAGATCAATAATATCAATGAGGAGACTAAAGAATGTTTCATCTGTAGAAAACTGGCTGAAAATAAGGCAGACTATATTCATGGTCTGCTTAACCTGCAGAAACCCAGCTCATGTCCTCTACAGTTTGTAAATGACACGAACTGGAGCTATGAAGTCAGGCTAGTAGCCTATGAAGATAAATGCTCAACAAACTACTACAAGGAGGCAATGTCAGAAATGTGGAAACTAGGACGCCAAATTGAAAGTAGTGCCAAACGACTAGACGATCTCCAGTGAGCCTAGATGCAGTGCATAGAAATCCTACTCCTTTTTCGGTCCTGAAAACATTCTGAAGATCATTAAATTTTTCAACCCTGATCGTCCTTTAAAGAATTCATGGGTGCTTAAAATTGGAGAGGCCGTTGAGATTCAACGAGATCTTGACGGAATCTTCATTCTTGGTGAAAAAGTAGTATCGGACTTTGAGGCTCAAAAGGGGTTCAATTGATTGAAATTACGGGGTACACGCTAAAAGGCTTGTATCGAAAGATTCTGAGAGCAAGTTCAACTAACGGAAGAGCTTTCCATGTCACTCGTTCAGCGACGGCATTTGAGAGAGGATCACAGCTTCTGTATTGGACGGCTGTGTAGAGCTTCTAACTCTGAGAATAGAAAAAAAAGGTGATGCGGCTATAGCCTCTGTTTAGTAATGGTGAAAGTTTTTCAAATCAACGCTCACTATTTCAACTGGCTTACAGGCTTAATCTAGAAAAAAAGCTCATTTTGATCCATGAACCATGGGCTGTCTGCACCCGAGTTTGTGAGCTACGAACGAATAAATACAAACTGACAATATTCGCCAGCTAAAAGCAACTACGTATTGTTGTCAAGAATATATTTAACACAATTATTCTTCACAATTTTCATAACAAGGATAACATGTCTATTATTAGCGGGAATAAGTTGACAAACTCGTTTGCTACATGCCACATGATCATGACACAAATCTTTTTTGGAACACCGTCCTTTCTGAAACATGAGAGCAGCCAGAAAAATTTGTGTGCCTCTTATCATAGATAGTATGGAGGAGCTTCAACATGAAATGTGGAGGTTAGGCACTTTTTAACTTCATTTTGGCCTATGATATGTCAATCGCTAATGTAGGTGTTAAACAACCAGCCTCACCTGAAATCAGAGGAAGATTCTTAACGTTAACTTATTCGGCGGGCTGCACATGTATCTTTTGCATACACGGAGAGAAAAGTGTAATGAAATTATACAAAATTTGCAATTAATTTTATTGCAATAGTAGTAATTTTTTGCCCCATTACCTTTGTAATCAATTGCACTACACATTTTACTACTTTGTTGTGAATTATGTATACATGAATGTCTCTACTACAGCGCAATGAACATGTGTGAGTTGTAGTATGTAGTGGAATTGACTACTATTTGAAGGAAAATAGTAAATTTTCATCAAATTTGTAATAACATTCAAGTTTTCACATCGAATTTTCGGAATAGTAAATTTTATTATCCACTGTAGTAAAAATCATTGCCGAAATTTCTCTCCGTGTATCTGGAGGATTGTCCAGGATTGCTCCCTATTTGATCACAGAGGCATATATTTTAATATGGGCGAACTATCTGAACTAGTCGAGTAGCCATTATGAACAAGAAAAAAACGAACTGGATAAAGTTACAGTCGCTGGACAGATTCTCTCTGGGAATATCGATTTCTAGCAAGATCAGCGGTGTGAGCTCGGCAGTAAAAGCAGCGTGCTACCCAGCAAAAGTCACAAGTAACTGGTGGAATGTGAAAATCACCGATCTGCGGAGATCTGCAGAAAAGAGTTAACAATGCGAAACGATCGAATGGTTGCATAAAATAAAATTGAAGGCTTTTAAGTATGCGAAACACAAGGCAAAAGGGTCCTCATAAAAATTTTGCCATGGTAACAAAAGGGGTGTTACGGCATTCAATAGGAATAGTATATGGTAAAATGTAAATAATAGGATTAATATAAGGGAAAAAAAATTTAAACAATACGAATAAGATAAGGAAACTAAAATATTTAACTAAACTATGCATGCAATCAAAATAATAGATTGTAAAATGTAAATAATACAAATAAGGTAAGGAAACAAAACTATGTTATTTAATTAAGAAATCAAATTAACGATAAGTGGAAGTCGAAGATGCGCGGGCGCGCTGCCAAGCCACGACGAGTGTGGTTGATTCACATATCACGAACCACAACTGGTGTGATCCGGGAGTGAACCTTCCGCGGGTAATCAAGTTCGTCCGTCATAACCCACCGAGTAACATACCGGCCGAAGAAACAATCACAACGACAAAATCATCCTTGGAGGGCAGCAATATCATTACGCACACGGAGAGAAAAGTGTAATGAAATTATACAAAATTTGCAATTAATTTTATTGCAATAGTAGTAATTTTTTGCCCCATTACCTTTGTAATCAAATACACTACACATTTTACTACTTTGTTGTGAATTATGTATACATGAATGTCTCTACTACAGCGCAATGAACATGTGTGAGTTGTAGTATGTAGTGGAATTGACTATTATTTGAAGGAAAATAGTAAATTTTTATCAAATTTGTAATAACATTCATGTTTTCACATCGAATTTTCGGAATAGTAAATTTTATTATCCACTGTAGTAAAAATCATTGCCGAAATTTCTCTCCGTGCAGGCGATGCGATTTAGTTTGGCTAGAGGTGTCGATGGTTTGAAGCCTTACATTGATGATCTGAATTTTGAAGAGAATATTGCTGTGTGGAAAGATAATCAATGAAATGACTGCGAAACAGATATTGAAAAACAGTAATCGGGGGGATGTTTACGTTGATATCTCGAATGGGACGCAAAGAATAAGTGAGCAAGTAAACAAGGTAATGTCAGGTCTGTTGACGCCGAATGAAATCGGACCAGGGATTCAGTGGAAGATTGGAGGTGTAAACAAGCAACAAATATCATGAGGTGTCCTACCAAATGCCACACTAGATGTCACATTAATGCAACTCATGCTTCCTGGAACGCCCAGTATATTCTACGGTGACGAGATTTCACTTCAATAAGCCCAAGATACGCACAGTGAACACTTGGGAATTAAACACCTTCACCACTTACTGCAACGATTTGGAATTCAAATCGACAATGCACAAATTGCGAAACTCTTCCTTGGCTACCGCACGGAGCCTCGGCTTCTTTCCAACATCTGAACTTGATTTGGACAATAATCCATTTGCGTGTCCGATCACCTTCGAGCTATCCGAATGCCATTGTCAAAGAAACGATGTTGAATACAAACACTATTTACATTTCAACTGTCAAATTGAACAAGTGATAAGGGGAACGTTGGAAACAGACCGCAATGTGAAACGGCCCGGAACGGGGGGCATTACCAACCAGTGGCGCTCGTGCAACGATAAATGCAATGCCCTAACACAAGTGCAACGGCCGAGCGTTGCACTTAGGTGCAACCAACGGAGCACCCCCAAAAAGTCCCGCTGGCTGACGAGCTCCAGGTTGGCTTAGAGCGAGGTGGCTCGGACAAGGAGCGTTCTTCTTGATGTGGCTTGGTAAGTGGATGGATGTGCGTGGTCGAAGATTGATAGAGCAATAACCAGTGTTTTCATTTTTTTCGTTTTGATTCCAACTGGCCAAATACTGGAGAAACGGTGAAGTCAACAAGATCAACAGTCAATTATTGTAAAAAGGACGAAGGATTCTGCGAAGGGTGCTTGAGACACGTCGGTGAAGAAAACTCAGCTTTGGTTGTCACGGTTCACAGATTTGTTTTTCTTTTAAAAAAAAAATGTCACTGTTCATAGGTTTTTATTTTATAAAAAAAAATCCTCCACCGTCCTCCAAGAGGGAATACGATGGAGATGGTTCGCGAATCACGGCTCTCAAGATTTTTGCATGAAGCTTAATAAACCAAATCATTGTGATTCAAGGAAAGTTTAAAATAAAATTTTCTATTTAATTGAACATCAGTAGTATAGCGATAAGATAATTTAGTTTTAAGATGGATCGCTACGAGTTCGCGAAGGAAGTACCGGCGTCAGTCGCAACGGAGAAATAAATCACAACAATCACCCAAGACGTTACCAATAGCGGAACGCGATAGCCTTCAAAGATCCGAAGCGATACTTATCCGACAGATTTTCGTTACGGAGGCGCCAGATGAAGACCAGGGCCGATATCGCAGATGAACGCACGGCAAAGTGACGCGTAGTTCGGGCATCGGGGATCAACATCCCTGACTACATTTGACCCACTTTCATTTGGTTTGCGACAGCCGCGACGGATATGGCTGGGTCGTGACGGACGTATAGTCCGGCCGACGAGTAATCCTGAAAATACACTCGCGGCGAAAATTTCGGGGCTCCCAGAAAGCACTCCAGACCCACGGGAGCAAGCGTCCCACAGTACATTAAGTTCAATCGTCGTACACATACCTGACATTAGCACTGACACCATAAACACTAATCCGACGCCGCGACTTTTCGTTCCCGGCGATCGCTCTACTCACCAACATTGTTGAAGTGATTAGAGCCCGTCTTACGCCGTCCAATGCACCGCACCCTGCTCACGACATCAAGCTTGGCGTCACTTCAACCTATCTTTGACATCATATCAAGTTAGATGCAAATATTTTGAAACCAAACGTACTCGAGCCTTTAGCAAGTGACCCGAATTGAAAGCGCTCATGAGTAGGTACAAATTAATAACAAAACATGTTGTCAAATTCAATATTAAATCAAGAGATTAAGCTCAACAAATGCAATCTGCTTAATTACAAACTCATCTGAAGGACAACACAGGAAAGTGATAGGAACACTAGAGCCATTTAAGGTATGCGGAATTATGAATCGTAACAAAATTATCACTCCATGACTATATCGAACGAAACATAGAGGAAACGTCAACAAGTTGTCATCGGACAGATGTGACAGTGTTGAGTTGTCCCAAAGGTGGGCCGTGTGTTGAATAGCAACTCAACACTCTGGCGCGTGTAACTGCCAGGGTGAATACGCCCAACGGAATTTTAAAATCCCGCTGCCGCCAAAAACTTTTTCCTGCAGGCGACATGATGGGAACAGAGTCTCTTTTTTGGCGACCAGGGTGAGTGATCGGACGTGCATTAGGAAGCTGTAACCTGAATCCATTTCTTTTCCTACTTATATATTTTGGCGTGTATCTGGGACGGAGTGCGATACACGGAGAATAAAAGGAAAGGCGAATAGTAGTTTTGTTTGGTGCCGGGAGTTTTTGGAGAAAACATTTTTTTGAAGGCAACGTAACGTAGACAAGGGACGGCCGAGTACTGTGTTTTATGGGTACGAGCGAAATCAGATCAAGCTAAAACGAATCAGCTGGAGTCACGAACGATAGTGATTATTGCATCGCGATTGTGGAGGAGACCAGATTAAGGACGAGTTGCTGCGGTACCCCAGGTAGTGTGCACACTTAGGCTAAGTAGAAAATAAGTTGTTTTAGAGCGCTATTTTTATTTTGGAAGAATGTACAGTGGATTAACGTAGAAGCGAGTAATTGTGTTTTCAATAATAGTGTCTTAATGGAAATAAGAGTTTTGATTAGATTCCGGAGTAAAACGATTCATAAATTCCGATGGTAGAGATAGTATCTTAGATACGATTGTTCGAACCCGGGAAGTTTTTCTCTTAAAGAAAACGGTCGCGAAGTGTAAAGGACACAACGTCGCTGACTTCTCGCTTCAGGGCGACGTCCATAAGGTGATTTCGGGGTTCGAAGCGAGTGGCGCCCACCCCATCTCCGGTGAGTGAGCCCCCCGAAATTGCCCCTTTGGGTTCTGGCAGGAAACCAGAGGCTTCTTGTGAGGTTTTTCGAGAGTTAACGGTAACATGGTACAATAAGGTGTGAACAGCGTGAGAACATCGCAGTCGAGGGATGAAATTTCGGAAACATTGCGTAAAATCATCAAAAAGGCCCCAGCGAAGGATGATTAATCATCGGTTGCTGTAACAAATTAGGTAGCAAGTAAGTTTATCTTTGGAATTTGAATGGAAATTGTGAATAATTAGTGATTAAGGGAGTCTACAATCAATGGTAGCTGAAACTAGTGATAGTATATTGCTTGTCCGGAATAAAAGTTTAATTGATCACAATCGGGTTAATGAGTATTCAGGAAAAAAAGAAAAGTAAATAACCGTCCTTTCCCTTCTCGCTTCCGCGGACGGTAAAGTGTTAGTTTCGGGATGGAAGCGAGTGGTACCTGCCCACTTCCATCTCTGGTGAGCTAACGGCCCCTGAAGTCAACCTCTCCATTCGTTCCAGGAGGGAGCCAGTGTTATGTTTTGTTCAATTTCACGCGGTGATTGTAACAGGGGTGTCCACCATAGGTCTCACACTAAACGCCGAAGGTAATAGGATGCATTCAGAATTTAATTTAATTTTAATTTGAGCACTACTACTCTAACTGTCATTATCGACTCAACTTTCGCGGGAAATCATCGTGCTTTGACGGAAGCAGCTCATCAATTGGAACAAGCCATCAGTGCGTCGCTGCCTCTTAGAATTTTGAACTCCCGATTGAGGAATCGGGAGGAATCTCCATCAAGCCGTTCAAATCATTGGCCCTTGACTGCGTTCTTCCAGCTTACATCCGGTAGCATATAAAAGTAATGCTACCATGGCTGAAGGATATATATAATGCGTGCTTTTACTACACCAAAAAGCCAATGGGCCTTCTCTGTTTGGACTGCTTTTGATATCCTCATTGAACAAATTCAAAAACACATCCCACTTAACAAGTATGCGCTTGCTGTATGCTAAGACATTGCGTGCGGGTAAGAACATCAAACATGATGCAGTTGTGGAGACATTTGTAATGTTGGCATGCGGCTGATAGCATTCATCAAGCAGTTTCTGATGACTTCTTCTCTGAAGATTACTCACTTACGACGAGAGATCTATAAAGAGTTTTTTCCAAAGTGACCTGCCAAGGTACTGTCCTTTCTCCTCTGTTACTTATATGAACGACAATGATAGCAGTGTCAAGAAAGTATCTATCTATGCTTTCGGAGACGTTGAATAACTCTTTCGATTTACTTTAACGTTGGATCCAGAAATGTAAGATGAATTAAAATCCCAGTAAAATAGAGCTAATACTTAATTCATTTGTGTGAATTTTCACTTGACTTGATAGAGTGCTAAATTCAATTTCTTTTCCAGTTCAATCTACTCTACAGTAGCCTTTCCAGGTGCATCCATATTAATGAAAGTGTTTCCTCTTTGTACGATTATTTCAGATAATCTTTTTACATACAGTTCTAGAAAGTCACAATCGATAAGTGGCATAATATTCTCCAATCAAATGATCACTTCAATTCTGAATTCAATTTAATTGAATAAGTGAATCAACTTAATCATACGCCCAGATATGCCCTGCCATATCGTCCGAGATATCTTCAACTACGAACAAACATGATCAAAACAAAGCGACACCATACATGTGGTCTCTATTCGTATTAAAGCCACCACTACCATAATCATTCTTGATCAATTTATTCACTGCATCAAGTGTTAATAGAAACCAGAACTTAAACACACACTTGATCGTGTCCTTACGAAAATCTGAAAGGGTTTCTATGACCAAAAGAACTCGCTTGTGTCAACTGCTAGATTAAGTTGTGACGTTTCTGTGGCTTCTTTAGTCAAACGGATATTTGTAATCTGGGTCAAGTGAAATGATGGTATTGTGGCGTGCTCTTATTGCAATCACGAAATGTCCAACTCAAATAAATTGAAAAGTGACAATCGCTTAAATGTAATTTCGGATCAAAAGAAATCTGTAAGCTGAGATTCTTCATTGAACGATATTTGAAATTCACTTCCATTTCAAATACCGTTCAACCGAAGTGGTGCTTGACAATTTCTCGCACTGGTTTTTGAATTTAATCAATATATCAACGATTCGAGGAAATATCTCGGCAATGACACTTTCTACCATTGGAATCTAAGTATCAACCGACCACTTTTTATCCAATTTATCCTTCACTTCTCCTTGATACCAAGCTCAACACAAAAATTTATAGCACTCAGATCATCTTCGAAACTTTTCACTATCCCTGTACGTAAACCGAAACGTTCAGCCACTAAATTTTATTTGTTATCCATAATCCGAAGAAAATCTTGTCATTAAATCCGACGATTTTCCACATTTATCTCAATATCCGCGCCACATTTCATTGTAATGAGAAAACATTGTCAAGGTTCGTCCATTTATCAATATCAACTTCAAATCCGTTATCGTTTCTTCTAGCTTTAGTACGACAGTAGCTCAATGATTCGCTTCATCGGTCCGACTATTAGCTGATTCGACATGGGGATTTCGGGAACAGCATACGGAATGGACACAATGACTAATTATCTCAGATGTATACCACTCACTAGTGAGGACCTCTTTTGTACGGACCATCAGCTGTTGCCAACCAACTAGGCATGAGCCTTTCAAGATCTGGAAAAAATCCCTGACCAGCTGTCAAAATGCTCAGTTGAAAAAAGCCGCTTCGATTATTGGCCTAAATAGACTCATGGTACTGAACCTGATTGGGGTACATACGTCCTGTCTGGGAAAAAATTCCAAGGATCATATGACTGTTGGCAGGCTTTGATGGAGGGAGGGTAGTAGTGGAAAAAAAATATAATACCCTACCAGGCAATCAGTCTAGCTATCAGCAAAATTCCCTAGCATTGTATATATTTAGCCCAAAACAAGGATAAAAATTTCCGGTAACACATTATGCAACAAAACTACCCCCACTTTACTGAATAATTTTTTACAAGCATCCTTAGCATTGTGCCTATATTTTCATATAGAACGAGACTATATTTTCATATAGAACGAGACGTTCATCCCTCGAGCCTGATTCATTAAATCAGAACCTTTTGTCCATTTAACAGCCATTTACAAGAACATTAACTTAAATATGCCCTAGTCTACGAGGGTCGGTTGCATTCTGGCAGCTAGAAAACACGCTTCTGCGTCCAGCAACAAAGAATTTTTGTGTATGAGCATGAGGGTAGAAGCTGGGAAAAACTGAGAACCGTGTTTTGACTAGCCCTGGGAAGGTTTTTGTATGATGATTAATTTTTCGCTATGATTTATACATTTTTAATACTCTTCACAGACGCCATGTTTTTTTCTTCTACGTACAACGTTGTTCTTTTTCGAGCTATCTTTTTGTTTTGCTTCCCTCTTTTCGATGCCATGTCGAATATGGTTGTGATGAATGATGGACCTCCGAGTTCAAGCCTATTATGGGGTATACAAAGTTCATATTATGGTTGATATCATGAATAATATCGAAGAGTGTGTGAAAATTATAGATAGACTAGAACACAAAAGCTAATGAGATACACTTACTGATGACACTCATCAAGAATAGTTTATTGTGTGAATATGAAAGTATGCCGGTCCGGTCCATTGTACAGCTTTTGTTGTGATTTTGTCATGATTCCTGGGACACGGTAGATGATGGATGGAAAAATTATAGCAAATAGCAGTTTTTTAATACAGGTTGTAATATTACACACCGAAAAGATTTTGTAATACAGCTGTATGTCTCGTCTATGGAAGAAAAACAGTAGCTATAATATATCAAATGGATTATTCAAAAAATTTCCAAAAATGTTTTGTCAGCCGGGCTACGTATTGACCCTATGTGATTTTCAAAAATATAATTCATATTTTTAACTGAGGTATCCACATTCGTTACAAAAATTCAATATTTTAAATACAACACCAGCACTTTTAGCGAGTAGAACAACCATTTAAAATATTGCGCCCAACGTGGGTATAATGCGCCATAAATGAGTTGAACTTTTTAGATGAAGATTTGAACATTACTGTTTTGAATTATCAATAAAAAACGGAATAAAGACAGGAAAACATTTAAAATATATGGTTGTAGTTATGCGTAGGTATACTTAGACAAGTTTGCTATGACATTACAACTCTGCACAAGCTATGCACAGGTCTGCTTTGGCTACAATAGTGACTGACCTTAAATGATCTTTAATTATTAAGATTCTCACTAATCTGAAAGTACATAAAATTTAAAGTATATTCAATCGAAATGAGGAGTAAAGGAGTTGTAAACTGATATTTTATGTTCGCAGTCTTTCAGAAATCAAACAAGCAAGTGTTTGAAAATAAATTAAGATTTATTGTTATGAAACAAAATCTGCTGTTCTCGAATTGTATTTGAATTAATTTAACTACAAAAAATATGTCACATTTGAAGTTTGATGCTAACCCAGAAAATGTTGTATCTGTGAACTGATGTCTGCTGTAATAAATGTGAATCCAGGCTTTACCGAAATTCACCACTATCAAGTTTCTTTCGACATATAGTTGTATTGACATGACATTCTACGAATAGAGAGACTATAACAGATAGAGACTAACTTAAAGTATTGAAGCTTCTCCGTATATGAAGGCACTCTGTTCAGTCTGTTATCTTCGAAGCAGATAATTTTAAGAAACCGTTTTTGAGCGCTTTCTATATTTTCGTTGTAAGACTTATAAAAAGGTTTCCAAACAGGAAAGCAATATTCTATACTGCAGACCACTGACTTGTATGAAGTAATTTTCGATCGAATATTTTTGAAATAAGAAGTACTTTCTAATCACGAAACCAGCAGGCCTAGAAGGCCCTGCAGTTTTACTCTCAATTTTTTCACAAAATTGTAGACTACTATCTAGGACTACTTCTAAGTCATTGATGTTATGATGCTGAAAATTCTCGTCCATGCGGTACTGAAATGCGTTAGGACCATGATTTTAGATTAAGATTAATTAATTTTTTTAATTAATTAAGATTAATTAATTAAGATTAAGTTACATTTTGCTATTTGCGCACCAAGTGAGTAGTATCACGAAGTCATCCTGAAGTGCGCAAGGTCAGCGTCAGAGTGACTCTCTTTGAAAACCTTTAGGTCGTCAGCATAAGGCAAAAGTTACTATTTTCAAAGCAAGAAGGGAAATAATTTATGACGGTAATGTAAAGTACAGTACCCAGAACTGAACCTTGAGGCACTCCTGATGTAGCATAATATTCTTATGCGTCATATCTGCAAAGAATAACTCTGATATATCTGCAGGCAAGATATGAGAAAAACCACATTAGCAACAATCGATGGACACCGAGAGCAGACAGTTTATTTAGAAGTAAAGTATGCTCTACTTTATCAAAAGCTCCAAGATCGAATTCTTACTATTCACATGAGCCCACATGTGACTATAACTCATTTAGGAGGAGAGGGACAGGAGAGGAGAGGACTCATACTGGAGAGGACAGCACTGAAACCCTCATCTAGTAGAAGTTAAATTAGAATAATTCGTCACTGTTGACTTCTTTGAAAAGCTTATATATCATACTCCTAATTTTAGAGAGTACCTGCTTTTCTATATTCATCACTGTCGTAAATATTACAACGTCTCATAAACTTTCCGAAAATCTGCAGCAAAAAGTTCCTGCTCAACACTAGCATGTTTATAGTTTTCAACATGTAAAACACATAAATTTACAGCATTTGACATCACCGTATTTCTTTTCTTTCGTATTTCCACTACTTATATAGATTCTAGAAACTATACCAAAGTACAAAACATACTTTTTATATTTTTTGTTTCAAAACGAAAATCATTTTCACTGGCTCATTCTACTCCCCTACCTGTATATTTCCACCACTAAACAAGTAACGAAATGAACTTTTCAACACTTCAAATCACTTTTCACTCTACAAAACGACTAGCTTTATAGCAACAACAAGCTATACAACCTTCTCTTATCATTCAAGCTCCATCAAGATGTTGTATTTAGCAAGAACAAGATAAATATCCTTCTTTCTCGTTGCCTGCACAATGTTGACTAGCAACCATCCAGTTCAACTTCAACTATAGCACATAAAACTTACTTGTATCATTCATTTTCAAATCGCAGCTGTTTCCGCTCAGAAAACAAAACAGTTTCAATATGCAAATTTATTTATAAAACTAATTAACTCTTTCTTCCTCCCATCGTTGCGTTTCATTTCATTTAACGCTGAAATTTGTACAGTTTGTGTTCATTTCGAGCGGTAGAAAGAAAGACCCGTTTATTCGTTTTGTGAAAGTTTTCGTGTTATCTCAGCAGCCAGCACTGGCGAGTAAATGTATTTAACACGAAATGACACACTATGATGCGAATTGGCCATTAGGATGGTATTTATTTTAAGAGAACTGAAAGAGAGCTGACGTCAAGTCCTGCCGCTCCAATGTTTTCCCCGAAATGATGTTTCAAGTTTCATACCCTTATTTCTGTAAGAAACTGTTTCCCAACAAACAATGTCCGAGCTCGCCAGCTGCAAAAGAGTGTGTTTATATCCTCAAATGTGTATTATGTCCTCCAGCTGCTCTGGCACTTGTTCAATTCGAGCAACCATCCTGCAAGAAGATCCGTTAATTAAATTTCGCAACACAGAAATCGCTCGAAGCATTTCGGACTAAGCCAGTGTGTACAAGTTGAATATGCTTTGTTCGGTCGGATATTGGAATTGCAGTCCAAAGAAATGCGGAAAACTCAAACGTCTCAAAGGCGATAACACGCCTAGAGCTTTGAATTTGGTCCAAAATAATAGACTTTTTTTTGCTTCCGAGCCATATTTAGCAAGTCCGCATACTTTACCCTAACCATCTTTAGCAAGTCCGCATACTAATAGACTCCCGTAAGGTGAAAATCATCATATAATTTGTCATGATTGACACAATACACTGGATATTTAGACCAAACCAACTCTTGAGAATTTTTTGTCTCTGTATTATTTACTTTTCGCTTCAGCCGTACTTTTTCGTTTTGCGTAACGTTCTATTCTGTTTATCTAGTCCCTGTCCACAGACACACCCCAAACCTTCTGAAATGAAATAAAAGTTAATCTTGCAAGAAATCGAAGGGAAAACAATGAAGTGACTACTGCCGAAATGTTTTGTCCAATTTATTTTATTTATTTCTATCTTCGTGATTTCATCCCTTCGGGACAATAAAACTTTTTAATTAGACGGATTTCCCTTAAGCTGGTAGTGAAAGTGCCCAGGCAACGGAGCAAAAGGCTGGCGATGGCATTGTCCTGGCGGCTGTGACGGTATAAGAAAGCGAGGACCGAGAAAAATGCTTGATGGATAGATAGCACTGAAGAGTGGAATCGATAGCCGGAAAGCGTCGAACCCAGTCCATCTGTCATGGAGATAGAGACGGTACGAAGAAGAAGAAATTGATCCGAGATGATAAGAAATTATTTTCAGTTGATTAGGTCCAGGCCTGGCCTAATTTTTCTTTTCTTTCTCGGGCTATTTTTGCGGAGTTTCATTTTTGTTTTGTCCGCTTTTCACGTAGATTGAGATTTTCGATTAGAATGGTTGAAGTAGGGTGCGAGTCATGGTAGAGTAACTTTACTTAGGAACTGTTAATATTGGAATGATATCCTCAAGTTGACTTCGAGTTTATGCTGGGATCCTATAAGCCCCGAAGTAAGTAGCTCCGAGAATAAATACCTATCTGGAATCTAATATCTAATTCAATGCCGGTAATATGGTAAACTCTTAGAGCGTCAACGCTTATGCGGAAGGAAAATGAAAGTGGAAGAATTCACTAGATATGAGGTTTTGATAAGAAAAATTCTGATTAAATTATACTATTTGATGGCCTAAGAGAAAATCGAAAGGCGGATTATCGTTTTTAATTTTGTTCTACAGGGTTGGCTCCTAACGTTGATTATTTCATTGGAAACATTTTTTTTTATTATTTATATTTTTTTTTTATTTCTTTTATTCCATTCTACTTCTACTTCAATCTCGAAAGTCTTGCCAAGTGTTCAAAATGTGTGTTTTTAAAAATTTACTATGAGCTTAATGTAATAAGAATCCCCACGCGCTCAGTTTGCGTTGTGACCTAATAGTTTAGGAGCTTTTGTTAGATATTTCATTTTGTTAAGAGGTTGTTACCGTAATTTTTCACAGCACGCAATTTTACCCCTTCTCTTCACGATCGAAGTTAAAGGCGGTAGTTTTGGGTGGCTATGCTCACTGGAGCAGGGTGAGTTCAGGGCGCTACTCGCTTCACTAGAATCCGAAACTGCTGACGACCGATCCACCGCTCCGAAGCGAGAAGAGAACGGTGGTTGGGAATCTATCTTGTTCCCCCTTACAAGGATTCCGCAAAAAAGCTATATTAAAAAGCCGTAGATCAACACTACTGACGCGATGCACAACCCACTTACAGAGACTAGTATAAATTTACGAACGCACTAATTCTTCTTGACAATTCCGATAACTTTATTGCAAAACAATTCCCCTGTCTTATCATCCACGATGTTAAGAAACAGTCTTGAAAGCAATACCATGCATTTAAGAGTAAAAAGTAAAAAAAAAAGTAAAAAAAAAGTGTGCACCCTGCCTCGACTTTTATCTGCTTCCCTGCTTCGTTGGGGCCCTTGCGTCGACTTCCCTGCTACAATCTTTAGTCTCACCTCCTTGGCTTGTTGTCACGCACCTATCCGGCTGCCGAGTTTCTACTTAGTCGTTCGAAGTTATTAACCGCCGTCCGATTCTAAATCTTCCCTCCAATTATTCTTCACTTCCAATATTCTTCTTGTTGACTCGTTCAATCTCTCGGCCAGTTCCAACCACACCAAAAAAGAAACAAAGGTTTTTCCACAAAATTTTGGCAACTTCCTCCTTGGACGTCCGTCCACTCACCGGGTTCGCCGTTAAAGAGACCGATTTTGCACTTCCCGGTGCCCAGGAAAATTTTCAAACCCGTTGATTGTACTCAACCGAGTTCAATCTCACCTAACTGAGTGTTGGATTCCGTTTTCACCACGCGATCCACTTTTGGGACATCATGATTTCACCTCCCATTCCGTCTCTCAGCTGACATCTCATGGCATTTTTCAACGTCAACATACCATCCGACTTCTCGACGATGAAGTTAATTAATTCAGACGTTAATTCAGATTCTACTTCGTCGACTTCGGCTGTTTATTGCTGTGGGTGAAGGTAAGTAGTGTGTACAAGTGCCGTGTCGTTTTTCCTTGGGAAATTCGTGCAACGATTGATCGGTTTGGCAGATGAAGTTTGTGTGCTGAAGAGGAAGTCATCGTCGTCGTTGCTGCATTCTGCTGATCTTCTTTTTCGAGTTTTTATGGTTTTTCATTATGATGGCCGTTTGTCGTTCGTTAGATGATTTATTGCAGCTATGGCTGGTTTACACGTATGGCGAACGTTTCGTCGAGGAACTTGTGAAATTACTTCCTTCCATATCTTCGTATGTAAAAAAAACAACCGAGAATAAACAAGGGGACTATTTACACACTTAGCTCGCCAACATTTGCCATATGTGTAAACGCGGCATTAGAACTAGTGCTTCTGCAGTGCATGAACTTCAGTAGTCTTTGCCGCCGCCTCAGGTCTGCTCGTCGGTCGCGAACATATCCCATTTTTGTGGCGCCTGTCCCAAGTCAGTTGGAATTGGGTCAATTGTTGGCATAGGTCCGGGTTCGTCGACCTGAGCATCACGGTCCATACCCTGCTCTGTCGTGTGGATGTGTTCCGTCGTCGGTCTCGAACTATATCGAAACAATTAAGCTCGCGCATTTAGTTTGCGGGTTGTTGATGTCTGGTGTATTGTCGGTCTTGCGATGTCATCAGGGTTGCTGATGATTGTGATCTTGCTTGTTTGCCCTATTGTCTTTTTGGTGTTCGTCTGCGTCGCCGCATTAGTGCGATGTTCGTTCAAGCTGTATTGTTGCTAATTTCCTACTCACTGTGCCTAACCACAAACTTACTCTAATTTAACACTAAAACTAATTTTAACACAAAACGTACTTAGTATCTGGTGATTTGTGCATTGCTATTGCGGCCCAATCTCCATCGTTCTCATCTCTTAGAGGATGGTGGAGATTATTATTTTTTATGTTGAAAATAAAGGCCAAAGCTCACGAACCATGACAAGGTCGCACTTTTTCTAGTTAGTTTTTATGTTTTTTTTAATTGGGACACTGTAGTACAGCCTTTCAGCTGTCTTGCTTTGACGCTTGTGTTCAACCATCGGAGATTCTCTGATTTTTTTTTGCCATCTTAACCTACAAGGCTTTGCGGACACATCTAACATGATCAGAATTCTTAATATGAAGTTTCATATATAAGGTCTGATTAAAAAAAATCTGATTTAATTTTTCATATAACTAAGGTTACTAACTAATATTATGTGACTTTCAAAACCCAGACATATCGATATGTGCCGGTAAGACTCTCATAACTCCCAGACTCGTGCTTTGGTGTTTCTATTGAATGTGGCCGACGATGTTTTTTTGTCAAGTTGCTATCAAACTTATCGAGAAATTTGTTACATGTACTCTGAGATAATTGAAAGGCATTTTTTTTTATGAAGCTATGACCGAGATTTAGGGGATAAAGTTATATCGTTGATTCAAAAATGAATTTCAACTGAGAAAAGTAAGTAATCTGAGAGACCTTCCAAGAGTAGATAAAGTACAGCAGTTAAAACTGGGTGGGTGCCATGTAGGTCTACCTATCGGAGATTTTTGTCGAAAAACACACATAGACCCATTAGACTCCCGATTTGATAGATGACCGAGTAACAATAAGAAGGGATGGAAAATATATTGTTCCTTATTAGCATCAGATTAATCAGTTTTAGCCTATGATCTTGGTATGCACCGTGTTTCTGTGAAATTTGTTTCAAGACCTCCCACTCCTGATTTGAGCAGTCTGGAAGCTTCTCGTGACAAGTTAGAATGCGTCAAATAAAAATATAATTTTATGAGAAACATTCAATCACAATAGCTCATCAATGTCAAGGCTATTTTCACGGTTTTATTCGACAGCCATGACATTCATTTAAGGCAGTATTCTGGTCTAGAGATGCGATTTTGAGGTGATTTTACGGACGCAATAAAAAGAAACCATAAACAATTTTAGTATATATTTTTTATCCGTTGTTTATTAACATTTTGAAAGTATAAAAATGTATTCAAAAATTTAAAAAAAAATAAAAAATTGATGTAGATTTAGGCCGGCAAAGTGAAGGCTCAAAAAACAACTTACCTCATGGTTGACATGATTCCAACCTTCCTGCTGATCTGAAACATAAATTTTTGGTGAATTCTGTAAAAAAAAGAATGTAGAGTTAGTCTGACGTAGGCGATTTGAAAAAACATTTTTTTTCACAAAATGGCGTCCATATAAAAAAAAAAGTCGTTTTTTGCCTCATTTTTTCAACTTTGGGAATTTTTTATAAATAGTAGAAAAAAAATTACAAAAATCTCTACGTCAGGCCAGTTCTAATAGTCTTAAGAGGGTATGTACAAACCTCACGTGAATCGGTCCATTACAACTAGAGATATAATGCCAACCGTATCGAGAAAAGTAGTTCCGAGAAAAATGCGTTTAAAACTTGGAGTCTCGTTTCGGGCAGTCTGAGTCGTTTAATGGTATGTTATACTTCGAATTTTCCCCGTTTCATGCAATGTTCCTTCTTCAATTCCAAAAGCGAGATTTTCGGGAGCTCTTTCAGCCATACGAGCATTTCGAACTTCCTTAGAAACTTGAGAAGCTCGTAGCTCGGAGCGGTTAATTCGTTGTTGAACGCGATTGTTGGTTTAGTTGGCGTGTCACAAAAATAACTGTTACTCCAAAAATAATTCGAATTTCCGAAAATCCTTTTAAAAGCTTATTCTTAAAGATCCAAACTTTGAAAATATGCAAACGAAAAAAATCTATTTGATCAAATTTTTAGACCAGAATACACCCTTAAAGTACGGTTCGATAGTACAAACTCCTAATAAAGAGTACTTGTTCGGGCCACGCCGGAGTTCCAGACCTGCAAAAAGAGGCCCAAAGAATCTGGACTAAAACGAAATTCAACACTTATCTGAGGCTTTTACTCCTAGCGAACTTCCAACTTGATGTAAACTTTGTAAACAACAATAACTTTAATATGTGAAATGACACCTCGTCGAAAATCTAATCAAATTCGACTCGTAATGTAAATAATCAGATTGTATTCCAATTCAAGTAGAAAATGTAAATACTAAAATTGTTCTAAATTAAAAGTCTCAACTCGCAATCAAGTTCATGTTAATTGAAGCAACGTTAAGTAGACGGTAAAAAATTTTACCGCAATTTTCATTCTCTCGTGGTGGTTTGCAAAAAGTATTTTTGAATTCGTGTGAAATGGAAACTTTGAATAATTGAATTTGTGTTCATACTATTCTGATAAAGTTTGAATGAACAAACAACTAATTTGTTAAAGTTTGAATAGAATAAACTTATTTTTAAAAGTTTAAATTCAGTGTTTCTTAATTTGCAAAGTGATACTCGCGAGCAAACAGTACTGCTTGACCTTTCTCCGTCGATCACAAGATGCCGTTCGACCCAAAACCACAGCTCTGCGAGGAGATGACTGGAACCATTACTATAATTCCCAACTCTTGGATATCAGCTAGTCCAGAATTTTTGGCCACCCCACATCTGGTACCCTATAAATTTCGACATTTTCAAAACTTAAAATAACAATCAAAAGAAAAATGTTTTAGGAGGCAAATAGAACTAATCTAATGATGTGCTTAAAACATATGTCTCTGTCTTCCCGGCAAATATGAGAGACATGTCAATTTAGGTTACATTATAATTATGTCAATTGGCTAAAACCGCATGGAGACATAAATCTGTTGAGTGATTATGCCACACTCTTTTTCAAAAGCTCCGCCCCAAGAATACCATTTTTTTACTCAGCAGCAACAGCTGAGCTCTGTTCAACGCTTATTTCACATTTTTGAGAACTCTTCCACTGCCACTGTTTTGGTATATTATCGAAAACATACCTACTACTCATTTTGCCAAACATACAATATTCAATTCTGCATTACCTATCATTTCAAACAATTTCAATTTCCAAACTATCAAACCCCTGATTCGCAAAACCTATTAAAATTTTATGCTGAACTACAAACCACATTTCCATTTCTAGTTAGCCACACCTTCACTTCACCCCCGCCCCACAGCCACAGATTGCAATCAGGCTTTATTTGTGTCCCATTGCTTTGGTCATTACCGGAAAATAGTCTTGAGTCACAGTCAGCCAGCAGTAACCAACATCACAAGAAATTTCATCTTTCCACTTGACTGAATCCGAATAAGGGATTGGATTGCTTCTGTAGATTGAATTCTTCTTTGTTTGCCGCAACATACCTTACGATCAGCACATTCTTGCCGAAACTTCCCAAAGGTTCTTTACAGCATGCCAATGTCGATATCGAAAGCAACAAACTTTTAACCTGACATAAACCTCAAACAAAAACACTTTTAATTAATTTCGCAAATGTTCGACACAAACTCAGAATGTTGTCATCGTTTTCTAGGTTCTTGACCCGACCACAGCATCCGTTCGAATTTCTTGCGAACTGATAGTTTGAAAAGTTATTAAAGGGGACTAAAATTGAGGTTAACAGATCCAAATCAAGCAAATTAAAAACTTAAAGCATTTTTAGGTTTTAGCTCAATTTTTTTGCAGATTGCAATTGAATCATTTGGCTGAGAAATTTTCTCTACGGAAAATTGGAAAGATGACTAATGAATTCGCCAAGCGCTAGTGAAGTTGCCACTGCAATGACTAATGGGATCCAAACAAACTCAGATCCTGGCTGACTCACATGTGCTTGCATCTGCAAATAGTCTTGCCAGCAAAATAGCTATGGATGGCGTTTTCGTTTTGGCGAGCGACGCAGGAAAACTTTCTTATTTCCTTCGAAGCGACTGATGTGAACCAAATTGTTTGAGAATTTCACAATGTATAGCTAACACATCGTAACTGGACTACGCACAACTAGTCGAGCTTATAATAAACAACATCACCTTCCTATCTCTGAATCGATAGCTCATCGTTGTCAAAGCCTGTCAACCGTGAAAGATATAAAACTGGAGATGTAAAAAAATCATACCTTACAACATTTCTACGCAAAATCGATCCATTTACGAGCTCATATCTATCTAAAGTCGGCCATGCGGAATAATGGCACCAGTAAATTTCAAGCAAACGTCAAATGAAATAGAAATAATGGTAAAATATCCCGATTTAGTCCCGACACGATAGTCAATATCTTGCCTCTGATTAGCGCCACTATCGTTTGCCATTATGCTGGCACTGTCTCCCGCCTGACCAGACAATTGCAGAACCGCTGCGACGTATCGAAAAGCCATTATATCATCGTTGCCGCCGACCAAAAGCCAAAGGAATCGAAATGGACTCTGTCCGGAAAGTTGGAGGACACACGTGTCGAACAACTCCGAGAACTTTTGACCGTGCGAACACTTTACTTCATAGCTTCTACCACTGTCTTTTATTTTGCAGAAAACTTATGGAACTTGTTCACGTTTCAGCCATTGATTAAACCAGACATTATGTTCCTGTCGTCGTCGTTGTTTTTTTTTTTTCCTCCGACGCCGTCCTCAGTTGAAGTCACGATTTGTGTAACTTTAATACTATCAAAGTTCTTGACAAGTCACTCTCTCTCTCTCCCTCACCAGGAGCCTGTAGAACTTTGCTCATGAGATAGGATTTCATGAACTGCAGTCGGGAAGGGCAATGAACGGGAAGCTGATGGCGGCGAAAACAGTAATATGCTCTCGGGTAGAAAGGACTGAGAAAAGCTTACGCTAGACCTATTCGGGTAATTTATAGAATATGTGGTCGTTCATTATAATAAGGAGGCTTCAAAATAGGCAGGAATATCGTAAACATAGTAAACCTTTGAATGGGTTTGGTCCTTTGAATGACGGCGTTTGCAATACGTTTGGATGTATACGTTAAAGAGATTATTGGGCTGAAACTCATGTTGTGATTATTCCTTTTTGGTCCCACTTTTTCTAGAGAATATAATTTGATTTGCAAAATTTAACATACAAATGTGATTAGTGTAATTCGGTTGACATCTAGCAGTTTTGTTCGAAAACAGTGGATATTTGTTTATCTTTTCAATGGAAATAAAATAAAATTTTAGTCCGTATCTATCAACATTGTTCAAAAGTATCAAAGGATTACTTTTGAAAAATGAAACATTTATCTTCTACAAACGCAGGAAGTTGCGCTTAAATAATGATTTATATTTATATTATTCAAGCCAAAATTTTATCTTCGGATATTTCATTCTTAATATAATTTATTCCTTTATTATACGTTATATATATGCCAATTTTTTGGAAAGCTACTAAAGTTTTGTCTATTAAGGTTAGATCACCAAATCCATTTGCGGTTAATGGCCATGGCTAACGCAGCGCGTAGAATTTTACCAAATTGCACCCCTCAAGATGATATCCTTGATTTTGAAGAGTTTCTTTCTGTTGAACCAGCGAACTTGAATCATATTCGGAGCTTTCTTAAACTTTTAAAGCAATCTTTCACATGCCGAGACACGTTTTAATTAAAATGAAGCTGCTATTTTTTAGAAAGCCCCGAAACTTTTGCACCAGCTCCTCTTTTGGTGTCTTATTTTCAGAAATATGTTAGCCTCACTGCCTAGCACAATAAAACTTTAAATGTCAGATGTTTCTGTTTCGTTCGCAAAGAACTCAAGCAGCGTTGTCTGAATCTTTTGTCTCCCTGTGGGAAGATATATGATGTCGTCATCAGCAAACTCAAGGCTGCTAACTAGCTCTTGGGAACAGTCACCTTATTGATTTCGTAGCTATCTCTGCAAACAGGAATTTCAAGCTGTAGCTGGCCAACGCCCTAATGAAAACATCTATCAAGTGCAGATTAACGCGATACGTGACGCTAGTGGTAACGTCACAGAAGATAAGAGAAATAAAAAAAATATACATAGCCAAGCATATGAAAGAGATTCAAAAAAAGAGAAATTTGAGTCCCTCCGTAAACTCATGATTTTATTCTCTTTTAGTCTATACGCCTTCTGCTATCTTTAAGCCGGAGACTAGGTATAACCTGGTGTTATTAATATATTAAATAATAATGTTACTGTCAAATAAATTATATGTCAAATGATAATGTTGCTGATGATTGGATATGACATCAATGCTTTAAAAAACTAAAGTCAAAACTAAAAAATCGAGAAATTAAAATTAAATAAAAGATTCGCAGGTCCACAAACCGACATTTTTTTAAGATTTTTATACCTTGTGGGTCGCTAAAGCAACCCTTATCTTGCATTGTACGCAGTTTATTTTTAACGTATGATGCAATTGTGCTTCATTTTTCCTCTTTACGCAACATCGACTCGCCAATTGACTCTGGTGTGATTAAGCCAATTACTAATTCGAAGTTGCCTCAAACTTGCGAACCGACTGCACGCAAACAACGTATTTTGCTCATCATCATATTCATCGACACAGTATCGACAGTACAGCCGATACTCATGTTGTCCGTGATGTTAAGGTACCTTCTGAAACAACCGTGCCCCGTTAGGAATTGGCATAAGTAAAAGGTTATATCCATGTGGCTACGGCTAATCCAATGGATCTCAAGACCTATCAGTCTCGATATCCAGTGAACTTTGTTGCTTCCACTCCAACTTCGTTGCCAAAACTGGAGTATTGGCCTACGTACGTGTGCTAGAGCTCCTGTCCTAGAGCTATTCCTGACTCAGAGTGTATACCCTTCTCTGCATTGTCGCGCTAGTAGATCTATCGGAATTACTTCCGATAAAACCAATACTATATCTTTCGACACCATGTAGTAACTGTAAGTGTTACGCAGGACACCTTTACGCAGAATACTGGCAATCTATGCTTTAAAGCTTGGAGTGTGTCCACCCAAATATCCGCCCCGAACAGCAAGAGGGATTTTGTGAAAGAAGCCTTTGTCTCGTTTTGCTGGCACCATCGGAGTTTCCCGGCAATCTGCTCAACAAACGTACGGCTCTTAGAGCCTTATCACATAACTTAAGGATGTGGTCCGAATAAGTCAGCTAAGTATACACCACAATTAGCAGGTACTCTAACGACTTACTGGTGTAGATCTCTCCGGGATCCACAGTCACTTTACGACTTGGTTAAGTAGAAATTGACAGAACTCAGCAGTTCTGGAAGTGTTTACTGCTGCCACATCATCAGCGTAGCCCAGCAGAAACACAGCTTTGGAAATTTCCAGTGCAAGAATCCACCATAAGCAATGTTCCAGAGTTTAAGTCCGCTTGTATGTTATAATTATTTCGCGCACTGTACTTGCAGACAGCAGCCGTGGCGTCAGCAATCGTTCGAGAAGTTTTTTTCGTTGTGTCTAGCATACAAAGCAATCAGTACGTGGACGAATTTTTCAGTTCTCTCTTTTGCTTCATGGTGAGTGTCAATGCTGATTATGAGAGCACTAACAACCATCGAAACAATATTGATTGAAATCCTACTCTTTTGATGTTAGAATTGAACGATGCAGTTGATTTGTTCTACCAGTTGGTTTTCGATGCGGTTGAGATGCACGTGCCAAAGATAAAGAAAAAAGACAAACTGTCTGGGCCATGATTGGATAGAGATTTGAGGTGTTAAAGAAATCAGAGAAACAAGCTTTATAGGATGATAAAAACCGATATCAATGTTAGCAATGATATCAAGGAAACATATAATGATACAGATCAAAAATTTGAAAGGCAGTCTCACGAAGCATATGAAAGTTAAGTAAATATAGTCAGCAAAAATATAATTCTAAAAATTGTCCGACTTCGAGAACAGCAAGCCAAAAGCTTCTGGTTATCCCACGTCCACGTGCAAATAGAATTCAGTTTCTCCTGATCCACAAAAAGTATGCGATATGTTTGCCGACAATTTTCAAGAAGTTTTTTGTCCGGTCAGAGGATCATTTAACGCGCCATTTTCTGAAAGCTGCCAGTCGCCCATCACTGATAAACTCTATTTAACCAGAGAAGACATTTCAAGGGCCATGAGAGAACTTGATATGAAAAAGGGCTCTGGATCTGACCTACTACCTCCAAGCTTCCAAGTTAAGTGTGCACAAACGATTATATCACCCGTGTAAATAGTTTGCAATAAATCGCTATCATGCGGTACATTTTCGCGTTTCTGGAAATCAGTCCATATCACGCCGATTCTTAAAAGTGGTGATAAACACTCAGTAGAAAATTATAGAGACATCGCTATTTTGTCAGCTATACCTAAACTGCTTGAAAAAATTGTGAACGAGCAAAAACATGGCTTCAGAAAAGGCCGGTCTACTACCTCCAACCTAATGACAATACTCTCAAATATGCTTTGTAATAGGGAAAAAGGGCGTCAAATCGATACTATATACACTGACTTCAGTACAGCTTTTGACTGCGTTGGCCATAGCATTTTCAAGCATAAACTCTAAAAATTTCGCATTTCAGAAAGTCGTCTAGGCTGGTTGAATTGTTACCTTCGAGATCGAACGAAATTCCAAGGCCGTCTTTCGAAAAAAATTACCGTCTCATGTGGGGTACCTCAAAGCAGTTACCTGGGGCCGCTTCTGTTCAATGTTTTTCTTCTGACCTCTCGGAGGTGTTATCCAACATTCCGCACCTTTTTTATGCAGAGGATCTGAAAAGATCTCACCCTATTCAGTCGGAATCAGATGCAAATTTTCTTCAGCTGAAACTTCTGTCACTGTTGCAATGGTGTGAGTGGAATAAACTTACTTTTAACGTTGAAAGATGCCATGCCATAAGTTTTTCCCGCTCCTGAAAAATGTTGATAGTGTCGTGGATCTCCCTGTTGTCCTGGATAAAAAGCGGCGTTTCAGTCTTCAATATGACAGAGTTTTTGCAAGAGCTAGCATTCATTAAAAGACATGCGAAAAATTTAAGAACGTATGGGTTACAAGGTTTCTGTTTACATGGTTAGTTCGCCTTTGACTCAAATACGCTTGCATCGTCTGGAATCCTTTTTTCCATATTCATAGCAATAAACTGGAATCGATCCAAAAGCAGTTCGTGCTTTTTGCCTTTCCAACTTATGGTCACAGACTTAATCTCTTAACTCTGGCGACACTTTCTTCAAGGAGAGCGGTATGAGCGGTTTGGTTAATGTAGAATATCTTCGGAACAAAATCACTTTCAATAATCCTGTAAGACAAACTAGGCACACTCGTCTCCTCAATGAGCATCAACATCACACTATCTATGGAGACAGGGAGCCAATAAATAGATGCTTCAAAATATTCAATTTTTCGAACTACTATTCCTCTTTTACCTCTAAACCTTTATTAAAAAAAATGATATACTGCTTTAAATTCTTACACCAACTTATTTAACTTTCCTCATAACTTCCATATTGAATTAACCACCAGACAAGAAAGTCTGCTGACATTTAGAAATGTTATTCTAATTTAGCTTAAGGAAAACAGTTTTAAATTTATTATTGTTTTTGTTACTTTTTTTGGTTCGATAAATAAATCATCTGCTGCCGTATGCGAACGGAACAGCGCCAACCTCGAGGTCGTACTACTGGCACAAACAAACGTTGGTGGCTGTAAAAGTAGTGTAGCAGTTATCGGCGTCAACTTTAATGCACATTGCATTTGACTAAATCAAGCTGCCAAGCTATTGATGGTGGCTGTACAACAAAAAATTATTAGCTAACATTAGATTTGAAGCGAGCTGGAAAATATATTCCGTTAAAAACATCCAACCTGTTCCATTTCGAACAATTGCCTCCTTTTATTAAATTTCGGAAAATCTCCGCCAAAACAATCATCCAAATCTACTTTTTACAATATTCCCTAAATAATCCTTTCGTTAACATTTACCAACCCTTCATAAGCCAATACCATCCTGTTCAAATATTTACAAAGTCCTTCTTCTTCTCACCAAGAGACAAAAATGGAGTTTGTGACTTAAATCTCTCTTTTTTCTCAATCTCATTGCCTGCCAGAAAATTTCTTTCATTATAGGTGATTAAAAATATTATTACCGGCAAACTGACATAAAAGCCTTCCATAAAAGTAACTCTGCCAATATTGCCCGTAGAAGCTTAGCATTTATGACGAATGAAAAACCTTTATATTTTCCATTACAAAATTTCATTCGCCTATCAACCCCTTTCAAACTTCCTCGAGACAAAATTTCAAATTTTCCTCTCCTCGTTTTTCATTACTCCGAAAATAAAGATAGAAGAACACATTTTTTCTTTCTGCCGTTCGTTTTAATTAAAACGGGAAAAAGTCATATTTTGTTTGCTTCCACTTGACCATTTTCACAGCGTTCTGCTGACAACAAAGCTCTGAATAATAGACGTACTGAATCCAAATAATTAACGTGGCCCTTTGACCCTCAGATTTGGCTCAAATCAAAAACTCACCGGATGTAAGCTTGCATTTTTCATTCGGGTGTGACAAGGCTCGATTTAAAGGTTGAATTAGATGTATTAAAGCCTGAAAACTAAATATGTTAGCCTGGCAGATACGATGACAAGGTTTAGCTTAACAAAGAGCGAAACGAGTCCCTTTCACACTCAACTACATTTCAAAGAAAACATTATCATTTCCCGAAATTAACATTAAATGTGATCGACCCCCGCACAAAACAACCTCGATACTCGATGGTGTATTTCTGTCTCGCTGCTACTTTTGCCATATGTGTCTGCTAAGAAGGAAACAACGAAATACAAGGACAACGGTGGAGTGACACTCACAGTGGAGTGCGTCTAACTGAATCGAAAATTTGCAAATTAGAGTATTAAGCTCGACTGCACAAAGAGAAAACTCAATGGGGATTTCGGCCGTAAATTATATTCATTAAAGATGAGCTGAGTTGAAGTAACAGGCATAATTAAGTGGGTCGGCTTGACGATACATCCTGTTGACTACAGCTACTGCCTCCTTTATACTAGCGGGAGAAGGTGGAGCCTGACATCGACGCGGCCGTATTCATTTTATAAAACAGACCGCAATAAACTGATCCAACCATCTAACGAACAGGAAAATGGAAAATTAATCGTATCAAGTGCGTCCTGGTTACGAAATTTGTTCAGAACTACGGAAGCGAAATGGATGGTACTGTACTTGATTTTGAATTGCTAATTAGAATTTTACTTTGATACCTTTCGTGATGATATTCCGATCTGAATACATTGCATGTGGTTACATCAAATCGAAAATAGAATGCTTTTTCCAATTGTGAATTTTCATTGAGTGGTGGCTTTTGATTATTTGAGCAATTAATTTTACTCCTTTGTGCGTGGCTCGAATAGCAATCTAAAATCACGCAAGGGTCCACTTCCACCTCTGATGCATCGAATGAATTACTTATGCCGGAAATGATATCACGCTGCGGAGGCCTGGTGTCTATTTTCCCAACATAAAGTCGTGCAATTTGTCAACTGAATAGTCATGGAATATTTAAAGTAACATTTTTATTTTTCCCAGCAACATTTCTAATCCTTTTTTACTGTTTTTTTCTGAATTTTTCCTTTCAACCTGTTGCCAAAAAAAAATTAATGATGCACCAAAGAATGAAGTTAGCTAAAAAAAAAATATTTCCTTCTCAGTCAAAGTCTCAAAGTTTTTCTGTTTAGGTGGAGAGAAAAAGTATAGAAGTAGCTAACACAGCACGCGAAAAAAAATCAACGAATAATCTCACAAAATTGAGTATTTTTGGGGATTCTAGTTCTATTTTTCCCAAAACAAAAAAAACTCCAACCTGTTCCACAATTTTTCGAAGACTACAGAAGTGATTGACTTTAGATTGACCTCCTTGCGTTTAAAATACAAACTTCGATACAGCCGAACAAAGTTTCCTGGCATCCGGATCAAATTCGTGACCATGTATGACCACAGAAGCATCACCAAGCTTCCTGTTGACCTAAACGATCGGTAGGTCACCGACTGTTTCCCTGAAGGTAAAAACTTGAATTTAGTGGCTTATGTAGCCGGTTCATTTGATATCGAGTTCCTGGCTCGAATCAAAATACGAGCGGCGATAAATTCGCACCGAATTTTGCAGTAGCCTACCTCTGATGACGATTATGAGTCAGATTAGGGGCAAAATGGGGGGTTAAACTAAATATTTCACACTGGGACTCTGGAAATTTCGATTCTGAAAATTGAGTCTAATAACTTCATTCCCAAGACCCCGAATTTATTGTATTGGGTCAACGTTGCTTTGCTTTCGAGAGATTTGGGAATTTAGAAGTCTTCTCCAGAAGAGATATAAAAGGGTCCCGTGCAGCTATTGGTGGAAATTTAAAAATAAGATACCAAAAAATGCTTAATTTGGACAAATTGTCACGTATTAGGGTTTGTCACTTAATATGAAAAATCTGATAAAATCTTCCTCTCAAGTAACAATCGAACGACAGGAAATTCATTATCATTACCGTTTTTCAAAACTCCACCTTCATATCCCTTACAAGTCGGCCTACTGGCAGCATCATAACCACAGCCCTGAGAATATAACATAATTCTGAGCCATAATGTATGTGATATATACTTTGACTAAAGACCATATAGTTAAAATGATCCTAGGTATACTCACAAAGCAAATTACCTAAAATTGTATATGCTCATTTTTTACTTTGCATGCAAATGCTTAGCTAGAGAGAGTCTGTTAGAGAGTCTACATGGAGATTTCCTAAAAAGACCATAATATGTATAAGTTCGTTATGATATCGTGAATATACTCTCTCTTAGCCACGGCACTCTCAAAACCATTTGTTTTCATTGATTAACTGCACAATAAGCTTCCAGTTAGATCAGTGAGACTTGAAAAGGGAGATTTCTCAGGGTTAGGACATTTTTTCTTTCATCATAGCCGGATACTGATAGATAAGATGGAGAGCGGAACATCCCCTGAGCCATAACTCCGGAAAAGTCGCTGGAGCGTACGCCGAACCACTGCGCATGAAGTAGTAGCCCATGAGACCGTCCACAGAACAGTGAAGAACACTAAGGCTTAAATCGTCCAGCACCCCAAGAAAAATGCACTGCCGAATGACTCGAAATTTCTCCAGGAGGCGCCCAGCATTTTTCAACAATTCTGGACATTGTACAAGGACCAAATCTAAATTACCAATATTTACTTGAAATATTTGATTATACAGAAACCAGTCTGAAGCCTGAAAAATAGCCACCACCTCCACTTAAAAAACGCTCCAGTAATACGAGAAACGAAAGCATGCTCCTATATTCAGTTCATGGTTCATGCCAAATTTTTTTTAAGTTTTGAGCCATCAATACCCACATGCCTAATAAGCCCACTCCCCAGGGTGGGTTCCATTTATCCCTACCAGTACTTTTATGTACTTTTTTTTTATAAATAGTACTAACTCCATTTTGCTGGGATTCACATCTAGCTGTATTTTTCTCTCCACTTTCTTGCTAGAGTTATTTAAACTCTCCTAAAGCGTAGCTATATACACATGCAACCACTCTGGCAACTGGTACGGTGTAGTTTCATCAGAAGAATTTTTACCACAATGTTCCAAAACAAGGGAAAGAGGCTACTACTATGATATATGCCCCTCGTTAGCTCTTTTTCCCACAGCTAAAAGAATATCGCTCTGTTCTTAAGCTACCAGCAACATTTAATATTAAGAGTGAAATCACATAAGCCCTGACTTTTTTAAAAGCCTCCATAATGTCGAAGAAGGCGACAGGTGTATACTTCTTGAGAGCTATTCATTTTACAATTTACTATGAGATATCTTTAGTATCGGAGAAATCATTGATTGGAAAACCTTCGGAAATTCCATGGGAAATCTTACGAAAAACCCCGGGAGATCTCCTTAGCACTCCCCGTGGAAGCAACCGATAGATCTTCGTGGAATCTCGAATAAAACCCAAGAAAGAAAGCCTCCAAAAACTTTCTGTTGATCCTACTAAATACGCTCCACGGAATTCCCGAAAACCTCTCTACAATTGCCTTAAAGTTTCGCAGCTAATATCTTGATAATATCTTGAAAAATCTTCCATAGATCTACTTTAAAATCCCCCCAAAGTTTTCGGCCGATTATCCGCAGTATTTTCAAAATGATACCTGGGGGTATTTCCTGTGGATTCCCAAGTTACTTTTAAGGTACTTTGACGGATTACCGTTAAGTGTTGTGCTCGGGGATTGTCGGGCCCTTTCCCGAATAAAGAAAAAAAAATTGTAACTCCAAGATACACATACTAGATAAAAATGCCCATTGGACAATTTGTACAAAAGAGTATATAAACAAGAGCATCATTACAGTATTGGTTTTGGCCGCGAATTCGCAAACAATCTATTAAAGGTGAGGAAGTACTTTTTTTAATATTTTCAACCAAATCAAATCACAAATCATTTGGTACAAACTGATTGATACTTTATATTGGCTGCCGAGATGGCAGGGTATCCCAGCTAGTCCGAAGAAATCCAAAAGCAAGGCTGCTAAGGTGTGATGGACAATCATCAACGAAACAAAAAAAAGAGTACGCACAATACATAAGCAAATACAAAGAAAGGGGTACACGAACACAGTCCTCTTAGGCATGAGCTAGTAAACCAGACTCTAAACGGGACTCTAAACGAGACAGGACACAACAAAACATATTTGCTAAAAAGGGAGTTTCTGGGGAAAAAGAAACTCAAAAATACCTCACATGCCTCTAGTCTAGAAACTGGTCTGAGATAGAGAGCCTCAAGCCGAACCTTTATCGCACTGTGACTTTAGCCTAAAAAACCCATATTGGCCAGAAACCCGTACTTCTTTTGTGCCAGCCAATTTAAAGCCTTTAATGCCAGCTTTAAACGGTATATTGTTGACCATTGTTGATCTCTGTATTTGGGTTACCCCATACTTCCTGCGTAAAAATACCATTTCTCGAAAAAACGAATCTTTTTCCAAGAATCGAACCAGTTGGTCTCGTTGTTTAGCCGCATATTGATCGCTAGTATATCTAATTCAAAACATGGCCGTCACACCAGCGGCAGAAATCGCGTTTCTTTTTTCTTCAGCCCAGCCACGTTCTTGTGATCAAAATCTATCATTGCCATTTTATAAACTAAAAACTCTCTCTCTCTCTCTCTCTTGCTAGTCTCGTTCCGCAGTGAAACCTTTTTCCTCACCTTATATCACTATGCCAGCCAATCAGGTAACGGCAGAAATGTTATTAGTAATTTGCTGTTTGTTATCCTTCTATTTTCTTTTGTTTGTGGTAGTTTATACTCGTTATTTTCTCCCTTTATTTTCAGCTATTTTGTGCTACCACAGCGATAACAGCAACCTATGTCAGTCCTAGCGAAAGCATTGCTGTTTTTGCTCCGATACAGAACAGAATAGAACTATGCCGCAAAAACAACGATTTAGTACAAAACATCAGTGCATTCGCTAAGACTGACATAGGTTGCCGTATTTGCTGTGGTAGCACAAAACAGCTGAAAATAAAGGGAGTAATGCGTCTATTCTGCTCTATACTAGTATAGAGGAGCTAAAAAACGTGCCTATTATCTACTTGATCAATCAGTAAACATGGTCGTAAAGAATCAACATACATGGTCGTATGCCATCGAGAGCTGATTCTGGTAAGCAGCATTCAAAACAACAGCAGCTGTTGTTGTATATTCAATGATACTCACCCTAACCAGCTCTTGATTGAGATGCAAAACTGCGCACCTAATAAGTCTGACAACCTCATATTACATAACCATACATAGTTTGCTGCCAAAAAGTTCGTTTTAACAAACGAAAAACGATTCGTTTTAGAAAAACAATTCGTTTTAGAAAAACGATTGGTTTTAGAAAAACAATTCCTTTTAAAAAAATTGTTCTTTTTAGAAAAACGGTTGATTTTAGAAAAACGATTGATTTTAGAAAAAATATTAGCTGTAGAAAAACGGTTTGTTTTAGAAATACTGTTCGTTTTAGACAAAAATGTTCGTTTTAGAATAACTTTTTGTCGCTATTTTGAAGAACTGTTCGTTCGTTTTTTGCAGCGAAACGTTTTTATACAAACTGTTTGGCGTTTTTGCGCCCATCACTAATTTTAATCAATATAATCTACTACAAAGCAGATTACAAATTACTACCTGGTCGAACTCATAATTTCCATTGGATTCACAAAAACGAAAATTCTTGAATCAATATCTAATTAATCGCCTGTGATCGGATTAAAATAATTATTCCAAAAATATCGAAACTTTATTTGAATTAATTGGAATTTACATTACCACTGTGACGAGCTGTATATATTTGACAGCCGGTTGCACCCAGAATGTGAGCGCTTTATCAGTGCGATGCGCTACCCATTTTCGTAATCATGTTTATTGATGTTGAATTCAATTACTTGATTAAATTTACTTCATATAATCCTGTTCAGTATTATTCGCGCTCGATTATTTGTGCATCTGAGGTTCGTTAGCCTCTGCGTGCTAAATAGAACACGCGTTGAAGGAAGGACACATGTATGGAACGATGGGAAATTCAAAGTGAAAATTTTAGCAGTCACTAGTTCTGTAGATATTAGTCGCATTTTTTTTAGAATTTCTGACTGACACCGGAAAGTTGTCGGTTCAATTGAGCTAAGCACTCAATACTCAGTACTTTCTTTTACTTAGCAAAAAGCTGGAATGGGTCCTTCAATCGATTTTCATCCAAGGAAAAACGTTTGAGGATCAATATGAGTATCGACACCACTTTATTTTCAGAGTAGCGAAATGTAGGCAGGCACTTTATTGATTGAATCATTTCCGGCAACTTATTTAAAAGCCATCTTATCAAATGCACGTCGACGTACATGGCTTTCAATTTCCGAGAAAGTCCTTGGGCAAGAGATGAATTTCGATAAATGACTGGACGGGCAAGTGAGTTCTTCAGAACTGCAAACTAGTGCAGCATTTCAGATATACTCAGATCCTCACGTTCTATGCTCGTCCTAACTCAGCCCACCACAAATTCGATTCAACCGAAATCGTTGGTATTTTCACTATCTCTCTAAGGTGCTATCAATATACGAACATAAACCGAAAACATTCTACGTGATGGAATAAAAATAAACGACCTACCTCTTCTGACGTAATGCTGGACTTTATATAGTAGCCGAGAGATCTTCGTTTAATAGCTCGGGTCCAGTACGGAATTCGACGGTTAAATGCGCGACGAAACCGGAAAGAAATAGTGCTTCCACTGCTAAAGTCGTGTGGGCTTCAAAACTGCTTATTATTTTCTATCTATATCTGCGGACAATTGTGTGGTTTTATATTATATTCGATGAATAATGCGATGCATCCGCCTTCCTCTCCAACGATAAGGAGGATGACGACCGGAAAATGATGCTATTAAAGAAAATGGTTTCGTTTCCTTTCGTTTCCTTTCGTCTTGGCTATATTCGTTAAGGAAACGAAGAAGATACGAGTATAAGTGGGCTCGATGGCTATTGTTGTGAAATTGTGAAAGCAATGATAGTATCGATAACCTGTTATTGGATATTGTTAGGTATGAGCTATGATAAGGAAGTTACAGTTCTAATTTAAGAAGAATATTATTAATGTGGTACCATTTTTGGAAGCATACCCTAGGGACATATTTATTATAGCTGGTTGGTTTTTGTTGCCATTGCGCTTTGGATACGTGATTAAGTAGAAATTGGTTGTTTTTTGTATGTTTTGTTGGTTTAAGGACTTACTGATTCAACCCCAATGCAAAACCGAAATCGTGAAAAGACATGAAAAATAGTCAATATTTTTTAAACAGTGGTTGACATTAGTTCAGTTGAAATAGTTCAACATATTATCATCAAGGATTAAAGGTTATGAAAGAAAATATATCAGAGCAGATGCTTGATGCACTAAATTAAATTATTCGATTTAAATTCTTCCTGAAAAATGGTGATATCATATTTTAAACCCTTTTGAACGCTGACTCCACTCACCACACCAAAAAGATGCCTCAAAAAATCGAAGACGATCGAATATAAAATTTTTTTAGAAACTCCAGCATATGTTTGTGTGTGAGATGTATTTGATCTTATAATTTTACAGTATACACATTTTCAGCCCACATTCTGCGCATTTATTTTCTTAGAATTAATGCGACTTTCGAAGAGTTTTAATACTTAAATGGATGTTTCACTCTTTTGATTTATTTAAGATAGTAGTTTTAAAGCTTTCAAGGATATGTTTATGCTATTCCATACCTAGAACAGCTGGGGGACAATACGATTTTTAATGACAATACGATTTTTTCTCAGATTTTTCGCTTTCTTCGAGATATTTTTTCTACGGAAGTGTACAATTTTGCTGTGCGTTGACACTGATTACAATCGAAGATGTTTTGAAAACAAGAATTACGTATAAAATATTCATTTCATAAAACAAAACTTTCTGGAAAATACAATTTGACCACAAATATCGAGCAAGACACTACTGTGTCTCTGAAACAATAATAATAGGTATATGGTTTTGAAAAAACACTTTAGAAAATTGTTTCATCTTCCTCGAATTCGAATAAAATACTGCATTGAAAGTTAATAACGTTTCTAATTCCCAGGAAATTTTTAACATAGTTACCATTTCTATTCTACGTCTGCTGCGATCTCATTCATAAAAAGTCGTCCTTGTGGTCCAACCTAATTCGCTCAAACAAATCTACAGTATCTTTCCTGGTCTGACTTTAACTAACACGTGACGTCCAAATATCAATATCTTTGTTATAATATTATTGTGCCAATCCTGGTCTTTCTGTCCACAATATCATTTTCTCATTGCAACATTGATGCATCGTGTCAAACTATCATGATTTTCAAAATGTGATATTGGTACGATCATACCCTCATTGTTTTTTTCCCTATTGTTATTATTTTTCATTAATTTGTGTTAATATACAAAACATACGTACCTAGTCTTACATGCAAACAGAGCCTGGAATATTTTTCATGGGTCTGAACCATTATTCAGTAGTCATCTTGCAGTAATTCAGTAGTCATCTTGCAGTTGATTTTCAATCACTTTCTTTCTTGTATAATGCACCCACACAGATATTTTTTTCCAAAAGCGTTGTAATCACGTTCAAAAGCATAATAAGAGCACATAGTCATCAACAAATTGCTATGCTGGTGACACATTAAAAGCACTTTGCCCTTACTCTTGCCGACAACTGATTAGAGAGCTCTTTGTGTAAGCAAATGAGATCGAAGAAGTTGGAAGAAACTCCTACCCCCAGTCGGGACGAACAGGAACTATCTATTATTATAATTAACAGTATCGTCGTCAATATCATTTCCATTGCAATTTTCACTCTCATCTTTGCCATCAACGTGAATTATATATTTTGTTGGCACCATCATGTTTTGTTTCTGCTGGAACTTCCACTGCCATTACAGCCGCTACCGATAGTGAACAATCGTTCAGTAAGAATATCGCCGTTGAAAGGTTAGTGGAAACGCACGATAGCAAACGTAATGACTGTCTAGGATGAGTCTTATTTCAGATTACGTTGCCGTTCTTATAGTCTCGTACATATGAAAATCGTATTGGTCCTGAATGAGTTTGCTGAAGTGAAATTTTATGTGATTATATGGTGTTGGTGATGTTGCACAGAATATCAAACTGTTCCGTTAGAATCCCATCACATAGCAAAAATGAAAGACATGTGGATGTGATGAACACAACATGATTGAGCAAAAGCAAAGTCTAATTGTCGTTCACCATAAATTGACTTGCATATGGCTACATTATCAAAGTATTGGATTTCACTTGGATTTAAGTCTTATGTGAGTGTTTTTCTGCAAAAAAACAGTCAGATTTGCATTTGATTTGTGTTTGATTGGATGCAGATTAGTGGAGCTAACAAATTTAATCCAATTCAAGTTTTTATTTAATCCAATTCAAGTTTTTAAAATCGCGATCACTTTTTCCCTTCTTTTCTATACTAGGATAGACATCGTATATCGGCTCTAAAGCTTTTCCAAGCAGAGAATATTTGAATCATTTTGCGGATAAAGGTTCCGAAAGTAGTATAGAAACAGTGCGTACTTTTGAATTAGCTGAATTTACATTTTTAATCGTCGTGCAGTTAAAAAGCAATTCTACTTCGACTAGTTTTAGAATTTTTGATTGGTTAAAAAAAGCACAACAAAGGACAACGAACAACGCATCCTCATTGTGGAAATAAGCTGCAAGAAATAAATGGCTATACAAAAAAAAAATACAGATAAAAATCTTACAGATTTGCTCCACCTATGCCTCAAACAATTGTTTAGCCAGCATAGCCCACTCTTTTCGATGAAATTGAAATTCAAAAGTTTCAACAAACAACTGAGTAAAGTAATTTCAATTTGACATGTCCATGACCCACACTGGGCGCCAGCAATATTATTGGTATTTATAAAAATTCCTCAATACTGCATGCCTCGTTTGCAATAGTAACAATCAAAATAAATCATTTTTCGAACTTCAATCCATAATTTGAAGCATTGGTAAAGATAATTTAAAATTCATTCGTATTATCAAATTTTTTTAAAATACATTAACTAATATTGCCTGACTACGACGCGTTTTGTGTTCGGAAGCAACCAGGTGAATTCAAAATGATCAATGATATATATAGGTATATATATATATATATATATATATATATATATATATATATATATATATATATACATATATATATATATATATATATATATATATATATATATATATATATATATATATATATATATATATATATATATATATGTATATATATATATATATATATATATATATATATATATATATATATACATATATATATATATATATATATATATATATATATATATATATATATATATACATACATATATATATATATATATATATATATATATATATATATATATATATATATATATATATATATATATATATATATATATATATATATATATATATATATACATATATATATGCAAAAAGATTAAGGGAGATAATCTCTGGAGTGTCTGATCCGGTTGAGTGAAATTTTCAGAGAACTTAGATGCGTATAGGAACTAGTGCCGTGAATTTAAATTGAGATATCTTTAAGCCTTTGGCGGTGGCGGGTATTTTAGTGATTCTTCAGGTATTTCTATGCAGAGTACATTTTTGTTAAAACTAGGAAGTACTTGAAATGGAAACTCATTATGTTTTATGCTTGTTTATGATTAAAAAAAATCGGAAATTAAGAACCCTGTGTAGGCACTGAATGGACTTTTTTTTTCAAATTTCGATTTGTCATAGCTTTTATCACAAACATTAGATCATCGTGAAATTTGCAGGCACATGAGGAAAAAAGCCTTCAAATCATCAACCCTCCTGAAAATTTTTTGCTTTTTGAAAGAAAAATCAACCTTTTTCAACCATGACTAACAGAATTTTTCAACATTCCGCGTTGCACAAGAACGGCAGCCCAGCACCAAATTACCTCTATTTTCAGCTCAAAACTTATGTTCACAGGAATTGACGACCGGATGATCCCATCAATATGAAATTAACAGAACATTGCATTGACTAGGGCCAGGCCTGATAGAAGTGATTTTGAAATGCGAGCAACTTTGTGGTAATGGTACCATCTTGAAAAGTGGCTGAGAAAAAAAACCGTTTTTTGGCTTATAACTTCCAATTCAGAAAACAATTTTAACAAAATTTACACAGTAACTGGTCCTTACTCAAAGCTAGATTTGGTAGAAATTTAGTTGATTGTTTTGAAAAATGTGAAAAATTTTAAAATTAGGATGAAACTGCCAGCCATGGTAATTTTCGTTTGCTAAATTTTTTATATTTGCTCAGC